>LUCH01017221.1:0-81576 GCA_013368495.1 Paragonimus heterotremus
AGTACGGATCCCTGAGGAACTGCAGCGGAGATCGGAGAAGGAGAAGAAAGGTTCGATCCTGTTTTTACTCTGAAAGTCCTGCTATTAAGAGAGGATGTAATCCAGCGGGAAATCTCTCCTTGGATCCTATAGGCTTTTAGTTTATGTACAAGAGGACCGTGTGGGACACGGTCAAAGACTTTGGCAAAGTCGAATAAAATAACATCCGAGATATGGCCATTGTCTTTGTCATCTGTCAGACTATCCATGAAAATAAGCATATTGGTTATGCATGGCCGTTCGGGAAGAAAGCCATGCTGTGTGGAAGAAAAAAGACTGTTCGAGAAAACCTGTTTAAGGATGGCCCGTTTTAACGGACGCTTCATTACCTTGCATGGGATGCTGGTGAAGCTGATCGGCCAATAACCAGCAGGAGAGTGATGATCGCCTGCCTTAAATATAGATGTGGCAATGGCCTCTTTCCATGCCTTCAGAAGAGTGTTGGTCCGAAGTGTCTGCCTAAACAGAATATGGAAGGACACCGCCAAACCAAGGGCCGCTTCCTTGGGGATCCGAGGATAGATCCCGTCTGGTCCCATCGCACTATAAGGTTTGATGTTAAGCAAGAGATGCTGAACGTCGAGCACAGAGAATTCAGCTGTTAGGTGTGGGCGTTGGAAATTTCCGGGAGAATCGGATGCCAGGTTGGCGGAACCACATTGTAAACTGCTGATTTGTATTCTCTGAACACCTCAACAATCACCTAGGAGTTGGAAGTTTCCCCGTCGGAAAGCCATAGAGAAAGCGTTGAGGGCTTAGTTTTTTCCCTGGCGACGCATGCACTTGAAGAGATAATTCCGATTTTCACGGGCTATCAGTAGGATCTTTGACTGTACCTGTTTCGTACTGAGCAAAAGGGTTCTAGATCCTGCGGCCTGCCCGTCAGTTTCTGCTCAGAGAATAAACGGGAACGCAACTCAAGAAGACGACTTATGTTCCGCGAAAGCGATGAGCGAAATGAGGACTTCCACAGTTTGCGAGGAACAAATGCCTCATCAGCTTTGTGAATGTCAACTTTAAAAGAGAGATAGTTTGTGTTCATTGAATTATACACGAGTTTAAGTGTACTTAAGAATGTCCTCAGTACGTCAAAGTCGACCTTCTGGAAATTCGTGAATGATGTCTTTGTTACGGCACTTTGGAACCAGTACCAGATGAAATCGAAAGCAAGTAACATGTGGTCACTATGCCCCAACTGTGGTTTGATGACCACTCTATCTACTAGGTGAGCTTCGTTTGTGATAACCAGACCGAACAATGAGGGTGTCTGTCCTGGACAGTGCCGTGTGGGTAGTTCGAGATGTTGTGTCCCAGCTTTCTCATGGATCAACATTGCCAGGGATTTCGAAAATCCGGAGTCAGAGTCCTCATGAGAAGCAGCTATACTGTTGAGTTTGGGTGCGTGGAAGTCACACATAATGAGATGGGAGGAACGTTGTGTAGACAAGAGACGGTCTAGGGTGACAAGAATGGTCTTGTCGTCGGATGCGGTGCACGACGGCGATCGGTAAATAACACCGACAAGGAGCGTGTCACGACTACGAAGCTGGAGTTTGAACCAGAGTCCGTCGTATTTCTATGGGGAGGTAAATTCTTCTATGACAGTTGATACTGGCAGCTTCTGGTTTAGAAGAACAAGCACAGCCTCCCACACATCCACGAGAAGAGTCTGTTCGGTACAGTGAGCATCCAGGAACATACAGTTCGTTATCACTGATATCTGCCTGAAGCCAGGATTTTGTTAAAGCAAGAATATGAGGATGAGTATCGAGAACCAACTGTCTAATTCCTGGTAGTTTGTCTAAAACGCTCTGACACGCACTTGAGGGCTACTTCCTTATTTTGCTGGGTGCAAAAGAAGACAGAAGAACGTGAGGAATAGCTCAAGAAAGCAGTCCTAGTAGCGAAGGGGACTGTGTGGACGGCATCAGAGTTCCCTGAGCCCTCTTGGAGGGTTGCGGCCGTCTCGTCGCAGTCTGAGCATATGTGAGCGTTCCTGTGGGACGCTTCGTCCGTTTCTGTTGGTCGAAGATTGATGGCTTTTGGACCGCCCTCACTTTTTGAATGACTGGAGGGTGGTTTAAAGTTTTGCACCCCCCAAAAAATTGAGTGAGATTTTAGGTTATCGAAGAACTCAGGACGAAATGACCGTGTCCGGGCGGGGGGATGCGGCTGGGATGAACCAAGTATGAGCCTTTCTGGAAGCTGGAGGTGACCCAAGCAGATTCATTGGGTTGTAAAGCTTAGGAATAAAGTAATTTTGTGCAGGACTTTTTGTAGGTGTGATGGTTGGGGGTATAGAGCAAGACTGTTGGTTTGAGACCTTCTTGGGAGCTACCGGTTCAGACCCATGCAGCTCCAAAGACGCTTGGCCATCCAAGGGGATTGGGGCAGCTGCTTTTGGTGTATGTTTGAGCACGTCAGCCGATCCATTCGGAGGCGTTGGTCCCCTCTTAAGAATGGGAATAAGGACCTTCACGTTGGCTTAATGTTCGGGGTCAACCTTAATACGTGACCTTGTTCTATCAAGCTGGGAGCGCTTCTGCTGCTCTTACAATCAGCGACCCAGTGGGACTCCCCACAAGTTATCAGGACTTTTCTTTAACTGAACTGTCATGTCCAGTACTTTCCCCGTGCTAATCTTCGCGGGGTTCGTCACAAGAAGTCCGAGTGACCTTTTGGTAGCTTTGGAGCGAAGTCTGCTGGTAGAAACCAAGTTTGTTAATTCTGGAGGGAATGAGATATTTAACACCGCTCTGGCTTGTTCACCTGAACAGGATGTGGTCGGAAATCGTCCCCACAAAACGAGCCTCCTCTCCTGGAGTGCCTTGTCCCTCAAGTTTGTTGCGGCTTTCTCAATTTACGCTGTGGACAGAGCCATTGCCTTACGAGCAACCGCCACACCTAGAACGGCGAGCACAATATACTCGTTCAGTTCTGACCTTATGTCAGATAAAGCCGTCTGTGTTTCAATCAGAGATTTTTCAACCGTGACCATGTGCACTGCATTGACATTTTCAGACATCTTGTAACTACACTTTAACGTGTTTTGCTTCTGCTTACTGCGGGTGGTAAGCAACGGGACAAATACAGCCTCGGACGAAGCGCAGCCTTTCAAGAATAAGGTAGCTCATGCAGACAAATGGCCTTTTTGAAGAAGCCAGCACAGTGTACTGTTCCTCTTCGAGGCCGGTGCACTGAATGTGGTACCAGTGTAGGCACGTCTGGCGCTGCCTACCTTTTTGAAAAGTCATGCGGCAGCCGATTCGGCAACAAACACTCGGTACTTCCGATCCACCGACGCTGCTGGATCTCGTGCGTGCCATTGTGAACAAAAGCGGCAAGTGTTAGCCTTATCAAAAACGGCAAGCAACAGGGACAGAACGTTGGGTGAGGAAGTAGTGGAGCCGAGCAAATATCTACTCAGATAATAATCGGCTGCATTGAAATGTAGAACGGTGATGATATCTGTGTAAATTTTGATGCTCCAAGCACCAAAAATACAGTGTAAGACAGATGTACATAATGTGACCCAAATACTTTAATACGTAACGAAATTAGTATGTCATCCGACGATTAACGACAGTAATCGTATGTAAATTTTTGATGCAAAAGACACCAATGAAACAGAAATTTGAGTAGACGACGATAAAAGTCAGTTCCCTGTCATACTTCTTGTCGCGGGTAACTCGAAATTTGGTTCAAATTTTCTCGTAGACAATGATAGTGGATTTTGGAATCCTTTGATGATGAAAAGAACCTTTCCCCGTATAGACAAATTTGCTTCTCATTCGCTCTACGGGGTCTATTTAAGACCATTGTTTGAGTATGCTTATCAAATCGTATACTCCGGCTTGTAGGTGGTCGTCCTCGCCATCGAGCGTGTTCATCGAATAGCCACCAAAATGGTCATTGGCCTGCGGCATTTCTGTTACCAGTCTCGTCTTGAAATTCTTGATCTGCCCACTTGAATTTCGAAGACTCCCTGTAGACTTAATCCTTACGCACTGTTCTTTCAACGCAGGATTCGTGCGGCAGTTTCTTACCCCAGAAGTTGTTAACGGTTGAAGAGGTCACGACGAGAAGCTTTGTAAGCTGCGATCCCGGTCCTTTTTTAAGCAACAGTTCTTCTCTTACAGGGTTACCAACCACTGGAACGACCTTCCGTTAGAGGTTGTTGGCTGTTCTTCTAGGGACCGTTTCAAAGCATTATTAGATCCACACATACTTAATAAGTTGTCAGATTAGTATTTTACTCTTTTTTGCTAGTGTTTTACTCTGTTCTCGGTATTCTCTGTAAACCAAAGAACGGTACTATGCTCCGTTTTCAATGACTGCCTTTCAGGTCAACAGGGAACCGTTGACATCGAAATGGACAGACTGACTGGATCCGCGTAAATTGAGCCTCCAACCTCGAACCCGTGAAGAAATCGCTGAAAATATGCAGTATACTTAGGAAGAACGCTTTCTCCCGAACCTAGAGGATGAGGAACACTACTGTTGACCTGTAGATCACGTTTCAGGAACATTTTAGTAGTATCGTATTTCCACGACAATTCCCAAATCTGGATTCAGTTGCTGTTGAGCCGAAACCGTTCGAAGTTCGATCCGGCTCCTCATACTGCATCCGATCAACCGAACCTGCATTTGGTGATCATAAGACAGGTGTGCATTCATACGTCCGCAAACTGCAAGTATTACGCCCATCCTCTGGAGTTCGGAAGATAGCTACTGGACAAATGAGATGTACCGCTTACTTCAACGTCAACCGAGATATCAGCGGAGATTTCCGCGTCACAAAGTTCGCCATACTGCACAATCATCCGTGCGATGTGACTTTTACGAAATACAAGGCATCAAGATGTCCTCTCACAGCGGAAGAAATCGAGGAAATTCAACCAGGACTGCTCAACGGCTCTGTATTATTCAACATTACTCAATACGTCCGCCAGCACTTCGACAAGAAGACAACGGCGATGGATGTGTGCAACCTTCGAGCACGACTGTTTACAAAGAGAAACACCGTTGGCTAGCTAGGTCGTTTGCACACCCAACTGAACGCAACCGGTAAGTGCTACTTTAGTGTAGATGATGACAACCGTTTGATGCATTTTATGTTCATGAGTAATGAACAGACAAAATTATGTCGGTGCTATCTCGAGGTCATCGGCATAGAAGTCATTTATAAGAGTAGTAAGGAACGATACAGTTTGTTTGTTTTAGTTGCTGTAGATGCTAACGGAGTATGCTTACTGGTGTGTTTGGCTCCACATTTTGGTCGTCCGATGGACTCTATGGGAGATCCAAGTGAACACGGAGGTATCGTTCGCGTTTCCTTGTTCTATTGGGATGAAGTAAGGCGGCAATCAACTGTGGCCACAATTACAAAAAAACTTTCGAAGCTGTTCTAGCAACTGGTTGGACGTTGTGTCATCCACTTGTCTCTTGATCATCATTCCCAGCTCTATGAATGCTGCCACGCCGAGTGAACGGACGTACGTTTTCCTTGGCGCCTCGTAGTTCTCAGCGGGAAATTTCAAAATCTCATTGAACTGCCTGGTCCAATGGGGGATTACAGGAAAGTCTTCCAGTTGACCGCCGAACAACTGGTATACATGCAAGGAGTGCATGCATAGCAGCAACTACTCTACTGCAGACAGGCAATCGCAATTCCAATTCACTGGATTTACGTTGTACGTGTGAATGTAGTCCCTCACGGCAGTGGCCGTCGCAGAAGCAATGCACGTCAGGTGGGTTTCGTCTGCGAAGTTTTCTGACATTAACCGCACCGCTTTCGGAACCAGTCGACTACTCAGCCCGACATAATCTGCACGACTATTTGTCTGCGAATATGAGCGGCATGTAGAGACGGTCTGTGCCTGGCGGTCGTTGATGATGTGATCAAAGATGACTGTTGTGCGCCCGATGGCCTGCCAGATTCTTATCTGGGCGTTCAAATTACGTTGTTTGATCGGGTGTTGGGTGGCTTCCACGAAGTTGTTGTCCCGCCAGCCGAATGTGGGGACTTTCGGGCTGCGGCAGTTGGTCCATTTTTTCAATTTGCTAATAAACCTGGTCACCAGGTACTCATAGAACAACAAGTCGGTGGTCCGTATACTAGCTAATGCTGCAGCGTACTTCCGGCGGTTACGTGTCAGCATAGCAATTATGAACCACTTGTTGATAATCCAGTGGGAGATACGACCGCGCACGTTCCGCAAAATATGGACTCGGCAGTTAATGGACGTGCGACAACTCTTGTGTAATTGCTGTTGGTATGGTCGCATTGTTGTCCATGGTCACGGTCCTTGTTTCCACTGGTCCCACGAAGATGACGAATTGGCTGGGTAACATGGCAAAAGTTACTGTGGTTTCATTCGCAAGCCATACAAAGCACATAGGTAAGCCCCCTCTGTTAGCATTTACAACAACTAAAACAAACAAACGATATCGTTCCTTACTACTCTTATAAATGGCTTCTATGCCGATGACCCCGGGATAGCACCGACATAATTCTATCTGTTCATTACTCATGAACATATAATGCTTCAAACGATTGTCATCATCTACGCCAAAGTAGCACTTACCGGTTGCGTTCAGTTGAGCATGCGAACGACCTAGCTAACGGTGTTTCTCTTTGTAAACAGTTGTGCTCGAAGGTTACACACATGCACGCCTTGCTTTCACTTACAGCTCAGTTGTTTGTTTGCAGGATGTAGGCACGTTGATGCTGAATGTTTGAACACAAAGGTAGCTACTTTTGGTAGTTAGGTCCCCTCCCCTCTCTTCCTAAACAAGGGTTGTTTATTCTTCATGGTTATATGGCAGTTAAGCATCAGTATGAAGCACTAATGTATTGCTGCCTATGATGATGATGATGTGCCGCCAACTCTAGTGAGAAAGGTTACCTACGTACTATGATTGGGAAAAATGGAACATACCAGCTGGTTGTATACTCCAACTTCCTTCAAATTTATATTTAGCAGCTGCATGTCCTCTGTGGATTGCATGGGGACACTCACCGGGAATGGTGCGGTTGTTGACTGACCGACAGTTACATTTTGGAATCGCAGCGCATTTACTTCCAGCTGTAAGGCGTACAATTCCTCGCGTGTTTTGATGTTTTGGAGTACGAGGTCCTCCATCATGCCTGATTGAGACGGTTAATATTTTTGTTATACGGACTTACTTTTCAACTCACTCACTTCTTTGGCAATTTCGTTTTTGCATGCTGCCTCATTGTTTGCAGCTGGCAGACTAATGATGGTCGAGCTAAATGCTAATCTTTCTGATGCCCTCAACAAAGCTGTTGGAGTTAGCAAAACTCCTGTCTGCGGATAAACCTCGGAAGCTCTCTGTCAACTTTGCTGCTACCCAATCAAATACAACAAACTGAAGGCTTGGATAATCTTCAGGACATCTGGGGCTAAATCCAACCAGGTGTCCTACGTACATATTCGGCTCTGATTCACAAAAACCGCCTACGTTTTTAGCAACAGCTCACAAGTCGATTTATCTGTGATCCCTAGAACTTATTCCGTTTCGTGTCCTTCATTCAAAGCAAAGTCGAGTCTTCACAAGCTGACAAGTTCTTCAAGACTTGTTAATGCCGATGTTGAGTTTAATAATATGTTGACGGGCTATTTCGATAGTATCTTCACATCATCTTTCATAAAAATGAGCATTATCCCAATCGTCGTCCTTTCTGATGGTATATGCACAGTAGAGTGATTTCCCTGGCTGTACCAGCCAAGCTGCATCACCTCAATGATAGCTTCTCTGTACCGGATGGAATTTCTCCTCTTGTTCTATTTGAAGGTATCGAAGAGCTTGTTTGGCCTCTGAGCATGCTCAAACAGGGTTCCGTCCCCGTTTATTGGAAAGTGGCCAACCTAACCTCTATATTCAAGGGTGGTCGGCGTAAGTTTCCGGTCAGTTACAGTCCAACCGTTGTTCATGTTAGCACATCCAAGATGCTCGACGCGTTTGCACTTGATGTTTTTTTAGCTACTTGCCTGGCGAAAATTTTCTTTGTGTTGCTTAGCATAAATGTCGTACAGTTCGCTGATATATAACAAACTGCTTTTTACCTACTGATTAATGGACGCGGTCTGCCACAAAAGTTGGTGTTGCGTATCTTAATTTTGCTAAGGTGTCCGACCGAGCAAACCACACCGTGTTGCTCGTTGTAATTCTGGTTGCAATTCTGATGTTCATGGCGATCCGCTTTGCTGGTTACGTTCCTACCACACCAATTGCTATTACCGTGTTCTGGTCGAATCCTGCGTCTTTGATTCCTATTGGAGCAGTAGTGGGATTCCCCAGGATTCAATTCTTGGACCTGTTCTCTTTCAAATCCGCATAAACAATATAACCCGCTCACTCTCTTCTCCCCTGTTGTTATTCACGGATGTTGTCAAACTGTCGTGACGTCAAAACTCTCGAGGATTGTGCCATTCTGCAAAATGATTTGAATACTGTTTGCCTGATCTCGGATCAACCTTTTTCATTTCAACGTCGGCACATCTCCAGCACCACTTATTATCTTAATAGTACTTCATCTCAGTCTTTATCTACAGAGAGGCTTAGGGACATTTGTTCTTAATACTCGTAGCTCATCGAACTCAAGGTAATTTCAAGAAAGCCAGAAGGACCTTGGTGCTTAAGTGGTTCTTTAGCAAGCTTCACCCCCACGTGCCTTAAGCCTCTTTTTAATAGCTTTTTTCGATCCCATCTTTAAACTGGCATTTTGATTTGGCCTCCCTGTCTCCAGAAGGTTAATACCCCACTTGGGGCTGTTCAACGAAGGACCACGAAGGCAGTTCTAGGAATACACATGAAATGCTTCATAGAAAGATTTAATGAACTTATTATGTTCTCGCTCAAGTTTCGAAGACTACGTGTCGGTTTTTTTACTTTTCTAATCTTTAAGATTCCTATTCATCCACGCAAAGCTCCGTTTAACACATGTGTAAATATTGCCTTAAAGAAGCACGCTTTCAAACCGGACTTGTAATACAATCGATTACTACGTCGGCATAGTTTTTTCTCCTTACACCTTTGTAAAGTTTGGAACTCTATCTGGTAGCTTTGTCTCTGTAGATTCTTTGTCTGCCCCTAAAGTTCGTTTGGACTGATTTTTCCTTCCACAGTTCAAATACTGCATTCGCTTTTGGATTTCAGGTTTATCATCCCCGATCTGTGACTCACTGCCCTACGATACAGAGCATTCAAAAACCTTGCTTCCTACTCTTATTAGACACTCATTGGATCGATGCCTACGCGTATGTACATGGTGATTGAACGACGTCTATTATGGTAGTTTTACCTAATGTGGTGCTATTGAGCTCGGCCTTCTCCGTCGTGTTCCTTGAGTGGCTTCAGGTTTTATCCTATTGAAATCTCTCATCTCAATAATCCACGCAAATGTCCTGGTCGAAATAAGTCATATTACTGTTTTAGAGCTGTAACGAAAGGTGGGGCCAAAAGGAAGTCAATCGCGACGTATCAAATGCATACCGTGCATCCCATAGGGGCCCTCACTCATGCACTAGCTGTGGCGAAGCGCCCGTGATCTCAAGAGGTATGCAGAATCTACCGGACAAGGAAACAGTCACAGCGAGTCTGCCATCCGCCTCTCCTCTTTCAGGTGCACCTCTTTCCGAAGTTTTTCTATCTCTTTTCTTACACCGCCAAACGAGGAATTTTCTCTCAGTTGTATGTATGCGAATTTTCTGAGTTTATTTGATATTCTAGAAATCAAGCTGTTGGCTTGTGATGCAACTCCCTACATCTTTGTTCTTACGAAGACAGCTTTCAGTGGACACCAGTGACAGTAAACTAAACGTCCCCGGACACTCCATGTACCGTGCGGACTCCCTCTGAGGGAGAATGAGGAGCTCTGCGATCTTCCTTAATCAGTCTCCCGACATCCACGTTCATGGAGGAACTTCAGTCCTCCGTTAGGTTTTGTTGTCTGTTTTTTCGACTAACGATGCGTGAACAAAAACACTTCTAGTAGAAGCTATTTATCGTCCACCCTCGTACACAACGTCGGATGATGATGTTCTTCTTGAAAGCCCTGGAAACTTCCCAATACTTCAGTGTTTTCCCCACATTCCTATTATGGCTGACTTTAACGCACCCAAGGAAAACTGGCCATCGCCGTTCCATTCGGACTATGGGAATGGATTCTTGGCTCCCTTGTTGATACTGATACGGCAGAAAGCGCGGACGGAGCATGTCGACGCCCCGAAGTGGTATCATTTTTCCCAGACCCTTTTTCTGCTCGACCTAGTCGTCATAAAGGAGAGTCACTTGGTAAATAGAGTGGTTATCAAACCGCCACTTGAACTTAGTGATAACTCATTATTGACTTTGATCTTACCTGATACTGGTTACAACGGCCAGCAAGATAGTCCACAATTCGAAACTTCAATCAGACTGATTTTAGCTACCCGAGATACCACTTCGGTTCATTCCTTCTTGGTTTAGATTTTGAGAACCCGATCTACCGTGCGTTTTAAAACACATCTCAAATGGTGGACGATTTATTCGTGCTGCGCAAACTGTGCACCTTCTCTTCTCGCTCATCTCTTTCGTCTCCTTGATGATATTTCCCACTTATTCACAATGCATAAACTCGAGGGATCTGAGCGTTTTCCACACTTCGAAATTGGTTCAAACGGGCCTTCCATGAACATACTAGACCTGTGCATGTAAAGGTCCTTCTGAAGGCTCACGTAAACAAACTCTTATTTGTGCACCGACTGAGAAAGAATGAACCTCTAGCTCTGTTCGACAGGGAGACTTTCTTCGACTTTCAAGCATTTGTTGAGGCATCCAGAAAGTTGCACCCAACCCTACCTGCACAAAACTTTCGACAACCAATTTTCACTGTTTGCTCCTGCGTACTAGACGTTGAAGATCTCTTATTGAAGGTAAATTTATATAGTAAGATGATTCTAGATACAATTCATTCTAAGATCCTCAACAAAACGACTGCTGATCTGACAGGATCCCTTTACAAACTATCAAAACGGACACTGTGAGGTAGCATTCTCTCTAGTTCACAGTAGGAAGCTACCGACATGCCCATCTCTAGGACGGGCGATCGGGACTTCGCTGCCAGCTACCGGCCAATCAGCCTTACTAACATTTCATATAAAATAATGGAGGGCTTGTTGGAACGCGTCATCTACAAACACTTTTTAGGGAATGATCTTTTTTTCCTCTGCGCAACTACTGGGAATAGGTACTTTTTCGCAATAATTCGCCTTACTAGATGAGAAATCTGGATTTTTTTTATTTCTGAGAACTTGAATGCCCGCATCTTCTTCAAAATTCAATTTTGGCGTTTGCTTCTGGTTGGCCCGAGGCCTAGCCGCAAGGTTTTTCAAAACGTATAAGTACAGGTACTGTGCACCACTGTTTCGCCTTCGGGATGAGCAGAAAATAAAGCTCGTTTGAAGGCCATCTTTCTCCGTAGTTGTTGCGGGGTTCTATGTTAGGTTACGATACTTGCTCTCTGTTTTTCGTGGTATCATGCGGCGTCGTTGCGTTCTGTCCGTTATCGAGATACTGCTCGTGGTCTTCGCGTTCGTTCTTGTCTTCTATTAGGGGGTCGTAACAGTAACACAGCTTCCGTTCTAGCCGGTCGTGTGCAACACCTATGTTTACCTTCATAGGTAGTTTGAAGCAGGCGAAAGACAATGGTCTCATCTCAAATGGTGTCTTTCTCCATTTTGTTATAACTTTCGACAATGCCCCATGTAGTCCTCTCAGACCAGGTGAAAGCATGTGGCACCTGAAGAGAGGTTCTTCGTTCGGGTGGTTCTTTTCTTGAGGATAGAACTTTTAGAGTTAAAATGGAATCAGACTTCATCTCTACCACTGATTTCTGCGGAAGTTCCCCGAGGGTCAGTGCTCGTTCCTGTTATTTAATTTATGGCAGATAAGCATCAGTGTGAGCCACTGATGTATTGCTGTCTATGATGATAATTTGATTTGATTTGATTTAATATTTGATTTATTTATTTTACTTCATTTTTTAATTTTCTGTATCACTTATTCTTTTGTTTGTATCAGCGACCTACCGAGTAAAATTTCCGGCAACTCTGTTCTCTACCCTGATGACTTAAAGATTCGAAGTACTTGTGATTTCATTACAATTGACGCGGTTAAGTTCTGATCGGACTACTGGAGTCTTATCCTGGATGAAAACAGGTGTTCGCATATATCACTCGGTGGGGACTGATGATAATTTCGTGAGTTGCAGTACGCTCAATGCAATAGTCACCTCGAAATTCCATCTAGAGAAAGAGTTATGTGCCTGGATATCGTCTAAATTATCTTCCACCCACCTTCATGAGATGATTTCGAAAAAGGGGTTTGCTATCTTACGGTTGTAAAACAGACTTTCCCACGCCTAGACTGAAATTGCTTCAAACGCTTTACTCTGTATATATATAATCACAATACCATCCAAGCACATATCCCTATGGCTTGAATGCCACTGACGGTGCAGTGTTGGGCCCCACACCCATGAGGATATAAACCAAGCTTCAATGATAGAAATGCCTTTATTCTATCAACCATGAAATTGCGCCAAAAAAGAAGCTATCAGTTTTGTCACGTTACCGAACATGCGCCGCTAAGGTCTCAGTTGAAACCCACTACTATCGTAGCGATAACGCGGACACTAAAAGACGGTATAAAAACGAGCCTAATGTTCATGATAAATTCTACGTCCAATGAAGTGAACCTGCGGAGTCAGATTAGCAAGGTGAATATGGTGCTGGCTTATTGTAGCGAACAGGCGTTCAACTCGTTGGTTGCCATGCCAAGCGCTCGCTCGCGTGTATGAACCGGAATTCCAGTCCAAAACGCAGCGGCGGTTTCCATTCAAACGTCGTGTGCGTGTAGCTGACGCTTTCTATCGTGTACTTTTGTTCACGTTTACTCGTCCGTTGGCCCCATTTCGTTGAGTGATGAATCTTTCGGTCGCTCTTGTTGTCCTCAATCGTTCCGCTGTGGGTTTCAGCCATATCTCATCAACATATCAAGAAATTCCACTGAGTGTTGGAATAATTGCACCTCCGACTTAGTCATCCATCACAATCTTACAGTTAAGCCTCATTGTCAACTGTTGATCTGCCGTCAACGATGATTATATCAGGTATTCCTGGCCGCTGTTGCAGTGAATGGTGGTTCGAATCACGGTATCCTCTTTTCAGACTCCTGGTGGTTAGGAATAAATAAATAGTCGTTGAGTTTTCTGAACTAGTCTCATTGGAAATATTCGTTTGTCAGCGCGTTTCTGATAGTGATTCGATTTTACGAACAATGATTGAAATCTATATTGAACGCTAGCTATGTCATGTATGTCCCTGGAACTTACACCTCACAGCGCTCTGTCCTACGCAACCTTTGACAGCTAGACTATATCAAGGTCATCGTCATCGGTTTTGATGGCTTTGACCGCTCCGCTGAGCACAGTTGGGAGGTGCCGCTTGCCACCTGAAGACAGTGCAATCATCCACACCACCTGTTTGTGATTTTCCTACGCACGATTATGTCTCCGTATCCTGCATCCACGTGATTGTCTTCTGATTCTTTTGATGGTTACCAGAGGTTTTGGCCCTTTGAAGATTTCCGGCACGCCTTCACCTCTTGATTGGTCCGTTACTTCGTGTTCTGCTATCTCGATGACTGGCGGACCATAAGATACCATCCTTGCATGCGGCTCAACGATTTGAATATATGTACAAGTTCGGGTTTACGAAGCAAGTTAGTGACAAGCAAATTCGATGTGACGAGAATGAAATCAATCCCTCAGTGGTTAGGATATGCATTACATTTACAGTTCATAAAAGTGATGCTAAGTGGCCACCCTTAATCACTTGAGATGAGTTCACCAAACAAGAGTTTCCATGCTAATGCCATCAACTTTCGAACGAGGTACGGGCTATCATACTATCAGCTACCTGGAGTTAGTTCATCCGTGCAGGTCGATTTGTGGCATTTCAACACTAATTGAGATTCTCCATAGGTGCGGCAACAAGCACAACATGGATTTGTTATTTAATTGATGCTTCTAGGTTACATGAATGATCAATATTACTGATCGGAAGGTGCTTCAACGTTTGATGTGGCAACCGAGAAAGTACCGTTTTGCTCCATGATGAAGACGTGTTTATAGTTTATGGATATGGCGCTTCTGGTCAACGAGGTAGTGACTTCCTGCAAGAATGTCCAAGATATTCCTCCTTTGGGAGCCAGTTGTTAGTCGGAAACTGTTTCCTCTCTGTCATCAGGAGAACATATGTGCATTCATTGTGAAGTTACATTTAAGCCGTCCAACCCCTTCGACGAATAGTCCATTCTTCTTCAGTGATAATGGGCCAGGTTTGCTGAGCCTCATTAAGAAAGTTGTTCTGAAGGTCAGTCTTTGGGTATGAGAGTGGCCTATTCGCGACGAAGATATCAACAGACTTGTTATGTTTGGCTATCGTTGTCTGCATCACTTAGCCCACATCAAATGGGGGGGATCGCATGAGCAATGCTTTAGTTGGCTAGTGCGTATTCCGGAGCGCTCGAAATAAGTAAAGAGTTAGTTAGTTACTGAAGTTAAACAGTCTGCAATGATTGGGGCGCGTAATCTTTAATTTGAGTGTTACATTAACCCTGCATTGTATGCCAAGACTACCAACAGTTGGGTCAACACTTGTTGATCACACAGCGACGTGGTCACTAACTACGAAGGTCCTCATTGTTCCGGTGAATAAAACCTGCCATATTGGAGTCTTCGTGGGCACTCAACTCGCTGTCCGAAATTACATTGCGCATCATCCAGCATGCATCCACACCGTTTCTAGTTCTTCCGCTTAGCCTTAGTTTTTATCAGTTTTTGTTCTTTTCAGCACATTTTTCTTCTACTCTGTTCCACATCACTATTCATGTGAGCGACAACATAAACTATTGGTTACGTACGTAGCTGCTGTGAACGAATGAACCTGTCAAACAGTCGAACTGGTACGAAGATAAATGTAACCTATCTAATCACAATCCAAGTCACAAAAGTCACACACCTATGAATACACACAAAATGTCACCATTCACTGTTCTGGACACTTGATAGGTTCACATTCTATGACTGAGGTCAACTGTCTATGTGCCTGTAGGTGAGTGAGTGATAGGAACTACTTGGGGTCAGGGAGAATGTAAGACCAGAATGAACCGGTTTGTGAACAGAAAACTGGGTCATACAATGTAACTGTGATGCATTTGGCCACTCGTGTGTAGCCGATTAAGATCGGATGCTTGAATGCATGTGCATAATTGTTCAATTTCTCATAAAAATATCAACAAGCATTGGAGATTCTTTTGCAACTGATTGATCAGCGTATTCACGGAAGCATCTATCTGCTTTTAAGTCACTGAGCATACTCCAGGATATTCCACTCACAGTATCTGATGAAAGTCTTATGGTTGCAGTGAATAGGTTTGATTATATTGATAAGATTGGAGCGATTTTATCAGACAAAACCGTAGTCCACAGCACAGAACGAGAAAGATCAAATTGTATCGGTTGAAGACCAGCTCATCCCCTGTTTAAAGTGAATTAGGTGCACTGAAACCAGATAATCATAAACAGAATGAGCTACCCAATCCCATCCTAGACATATACAGTTTGAAACATCTTGTTCCCGTGGTGAATATGAATAAAACAATGAGAAGACGTAAATCGTGTGACATTTTTCAGAGTAACATTTCGTACATTCTGATCACATGGACATGTAGCCAATTTTAAACGACTCAAAATTCCAGAGGACTGGAGTCATAGTTTGAGAGACTAAACTCACGAATACGAAAACTGAAAATAAAAATTGTGGAGGTACCGACTACCAGGGTCGACACATGAACACACATTATCTTTGAACAAAGGAAGGATTGTGATGTTTGATAGCTAGTGCTTCAGCAGACTGGAATGTTTCCCGTTGCTCTGGAAAATCGCCGAGGATGCGTCCGGAACTTTGACTCTGCGTCCTGTTTGGATTGAGTTTCGGGAAAATGGACTATTTTAAACCAAAAATCACCCACGTTTGATCACGGTTGTTGCATTCAGAAGAGCCTTTCGGCTGGCCCACTTCCTAAGGATGCACGAGATTCGAGTTTCGCTCATCAGTAGTGCATATCCTTGTCCTAGCCAGTATTTGCACTCCGACATATACAATCCCTGTTCACACTCAGCTACACAGTGTCCAGCTCTTCAACCCGGGGTTATTCACCCAAAGTTATGTTTCTACAGCTTCGCTGGCTTCATGAGAAATGTCGGGGTTACAAACCGTCTGTTGTCTCCTTGTTGTTTATGTTTATGCCAATACATCAAGCGATTAGTTTTATTCATGAATGCATCCATCAATCAGAGATAGAGATCAGACTTTCAATCAAAGTCTCCAAAGAGCTTCTCTCGCGTTACACGTTTCACGTACAATTCAGGTTCATTTAGGAATCTTATTCGCAGATTGATGACCTGATGATGCGCCCGCCCTTGGATCCATTTTTGGCTGATATTTTTACGGGAAAATTGAGTATTTGCGCACATGCATTCAAACGTCCAATCTTAATCGGCTATATATCGTAGCATACAAGCCGGCCGTCTTTATTATGATTGTCCGTTACACTTGCGGACCAACTTTGCGACAACGTTCTTCCGAAGTAGTGCTTTCAATAATAGTCCTGTAAATGGAAACAACACAAATGAGCATGAGCCAAAGGCTCAGTAAGCCATGCACACGACTTACACAAACGAAGACAAAAACGGCGTCAACAACACAGCAGCATGCCCTGTTACGCAGTTCAATTTCAACCCGTGCACGCTTGCCGATTTCGACCGCACATTACAGTACGGGTGCCCGAATCCATCACAGCCACATTGTATGACCCAGTGTTCTGTTCACAAACCGGTTCATTCTGGTCTTACATTCTCCCTGGCCCCAAGTAGTTCCTATCATTCACTCACCTACAGGCACATAGACAGTTGACCTCAGTCATAGAATGTGAACCTATCATGTGTCCAGAACAGCGAATGGTGACATTTTGTGTGTATTCATGAGTGTGTGATTATTTGTGACTGATTTTAACCGACTATAGTTGTGCTGACTAGGCGGTTTGTTATCTAAAGGTATATATTCATCATGCTGTATCCTTTATCTAAATCGGTATTTTTCTTTCCATATAGGGACACATTTCTGAACACAACCAAGCCCATATTTTTCAGCCGTCATGTCGTATTCCCCGGCAATTTCTGCGTTGCAAAGTGATGTCGTTCACAAGATATGTTCTGGCCAGGTTGTTATCACACTTGCATCCGCCGTAAAGGAATTAGTGGAGAATAGTATTGATTCGGGAGCAACAAAAATCGGTATGCTTTGTTCGTTGACTTTTCGAATTATTCGTCTAGATGTGCGACTGAGAGAGTACGGTAGCGAATTAATCGAAGTGAGCGACAACGGAAGTGGAATAAGAGAACAGGACTTCGATGCAATCAGTAGGTGTATTATCGATTTTACCCTATTTCCTCCCATTTGCTCTCAGCCGGAAAGCATTCCACATCGAAAATTCGAGAGTTCAGTGACCTCCATTCAGTGCGAACATTCGGTTTTCGCGGTGAGGCTTTATCTTCGTTGTGTCAATTGTCGTAAGTTATACAATATAACTGCATATGAGCTGGCTGTCAAACCTTTTGTTGAATATGTTGTTAATCGACTTAATTTCATATTTTTGTGTCGTTAAAGAGTTGTAGCATTTAATAGACCAATGAAAATCTTTATGCCTTCACCCTTAAAGGTTCTACCGTAAGTTCTGTCGGATGACAAGTAGGTTTTCTTATGTTGTACATATCAAAATGTCATTCCGTTCAAGCTTGTTCTTGACAAGTTAAACAATCGGACCGGCTTGCTTGAGACTCGTTTTATATCCCAAAATTTTTGTTTAAAGTCAGGCTTCTCTATCCCATCTTCTCTACTCCTGAGATTGTACACTTTCTCATTTGGCTGCCCACTAGATAACTTGGCGTCAATCTTGCAAGTTAAGACGACATTACTGAGATAGATTAGGTGATTGACAGTCTCTAGCAGTTTGTGTACAACAACAGAGGTCGGGTCTGGATAGACTCAACCCTGTAAAGACACCATACAATTTGGAGGTGTAATGTGAGAACCATGCAATCTAACCGTATCACCATATGGGTACCCATTAGTTCTCTGCGGGTGAACTAGGTAAAACAGTGTCGTTCGCACATCCGCCATCAGTTAGCTTATTAGCTGGCAGAAGCTACACCCCGAGATTTCGTAGACCTTCGAGTGCTGTCTTTGAAATGTCATCCATCACATAATTGAATGGAGAAGATAGATCGGGCACCCCTGTCAGCCATTGCTTAAAATGGAGAACCCTTGATATAGCTATCAATCAGTATGCGTTCTACATTGAGAGCGGGCATACAATGATTTCAGCATACTGACGTAGTTCACTTAGATTCCTCTACAATGAAGACACTCTCAGAGAGCATGTCAGGCAGTCATACCCATAGCAGCCTTTTGATCCAAAAGTATCACACTGGTCGGCTGAGAACAGGAGTATAATTGGTTCACTGCCTGTCTCAAGGTGTAGGTACAGCCGACAACCTATATATTTTCATTTATCTGGTTTCGGAAGTTGTCTCATTACGAAATTCGAAAGCGTCTTGGATGCAGCAGGGACAAGGTTAATACCCCTGTCGTTGTTGCACGATGTTTTGACACCTTTTTAAAGATGGGAAATGTTGGTCAAGTGGAATGAAAGAGTGAGATCATTTCGGACAACAATCCATTAGTGCCGTCTCTGGAACAAGAAGCAGACAGGAGGCTTGAACCGGGAGATTTATCATCTTTCAACCTATGCTTCCAACCCCTCTTGGTTTCTAAGTGAAGATCGTTAGAAGTGCCATGGTTAAGCACATTGTCTCTGTCGTCAACCGTAGAACGAGCTGGCTCGGGTCAGTTGAATTGTTTCACAAAGTGCTCAGCCCGCCTGTCCAGTTGCCGTGACAGTCGGTAACTTCATGACCTATCTTTTCCGCCTAAGTTGTTATCAACACCTTATCGGCAGTCATTCGACCATTAATCTGTCACATATACATAGATCGAAATGAGAATCATTGCATATCCTTTAGTGAGTTAACGAACACTACATGCAGACAGGTACTATGAACTGCTAACGTTTTTTCTTGTTCACGTCGGCTGCATTCATAAAGCAACCGGTTATATTTGGTTAACCTATAGTGACAAAACAAAAGTCAGTTTCGCGGATTAGGTTGTCCATATGAAGAAGAGTAGTTAAGTGCAAATACTGTCGGTTCCGTTGAAGTAACGTAGGTTGCAACAGTACCTTGTGGATAAAGAGAGCTGGGCTGTATTTCTTAATGAGTATCGTTGGTGTCGTGACCTCGGGCTGCAATTACATGGCAACACACTGGACGAATCAATGACACCAACCAAGTAACTTGTTCCCAAGGTATATGGTTCATACAAATAGTTGTAGATTAAAAGAAGCGGAGAATTTTCATGTATATCTGGATCTGGATTGGATAGTTTAGAAAGAAAAGACCATTTAAAAGAGTATTTCGGTTTCAGAGGGTCAGCAATAGAAAGACTAGGAAACAAAAAGTCAAGGGACAATGGACTAAATGGAGACTGCTTATCAAACTTACAACAATCATACTGCAACATACAGCAGATAACATCTGGTTGGCTTCAGCGGTAGAAGGTGAAGAACGTCTTCATTTTACTGCAATGGCTTCAACGACCAAGTTATCTGGATACTTGATTTAGTGTTCCAAACATATTCGTCAAGTCAGCGCTCGAATTCAACTACCGATGACGTAGTTACTTCAGACTGTGATAGGTTGTTTCAGACATACTCGAATGCTAAAGGAGTGTTTGTTGCAAGCCAGGTAGCTCATTTGATGTTAGAGTTTTAGTGGGTTACTCCGGAGGTGGTTATTTTCTCTGTGTACAAGTATTTTTCTTAAAGGATGCTGAGTTTAATAGAAGATTATATACCAAAACCAAATCTCCCCTGATACCCTGGTAGCGCATTGGAAGCTGCCGTGGTTCGCGCGACCTGCCTGAATAGAGTTGAAAACGCAGTGTCGGAAACCGTTTTGTGGCTCTAATTTGTACCTTCTCAATGTAATTGATGTTTTTGATGAAGTAAAAGCGAAAAGCTTGGATATTTGACTCAAGATGAGGGCTTACTAGCACATTGAACAAACAGTCTGAACGACATCACCCAAACAATCTGGTGTGTATCCAGTTGTCTTTCGTGACCATTGGTCCACTGTTCGGAGACAGGCCAAGATCACTTGAGGCAGTCCTGCCCGAGTCATGATCGCGTGTAGCGGTACCCAGTTTTTCCACCTCTCAGTAAGTACAACCCGTATGACGTAGCTGCATCGCTTTACATTTGGCAGTGTTAAATGACAATCGGTTATCTGTGATCTAGCGGCGTAATGTTTTCATATAACTGTGGCTTCTCACTTTCAGTCACACTGTCCAATATACGCCAAACCAGTTTGTCTCGTTTCCCCTCTTTTGTCAAATAACTATTTGATATCCCCTCAATCCAATTTTTGAACACACATCAGAGATTTACTTCATTTGCCGCTCACGATGGATATCATAACCAGAATGATAGTGTGTCAAACACCAAGGTGCTATTTTTGTCTGACGGTCATAATGTAGCGAAAAGGCGTTCAATAAAGCACAATCTTTATTGTCCGACTCGCTAGTTCTCACGCCACACGTGCGCTCGCGATTTTGAATCGCAATTTCAGTCCGCAACACCCCCACGTTTCCGCTCACACGTCGTGTGCACTTCTACCCGGTTTAGGTGTGTGATTTACGCCTTCTATCTGGAGGTTTTCTGCTTGCCAACCTTCGTCCGTTGATCCGATTTCTTCGAGCGATGGCTTGTTCGGTCACCCGTGCTGTCCTCCTTCCATTCACTGTGGGCTTTGATCGTACTCCACCATCGTGCCGAGATATTCCTGCGAGTGTTGGTATAATCAGGCCTTCAATTTGGTCATCCATTCTATTTCGGCCGCCATGTCTAGCCCATTGGTCCGATCCGGTCGAGCGATGACTCATCCGGTCGCCCACGCCGTCCTCCATCCACTCGCGGTGGGTTTTTGAGCGCACCTCCCCCCTGTGTTGAGGTATTCCACCGAGAGTTGGAATGCTCGTACCACCTGCCTGACAGTCCACCACAATAAACCCCTACCGGTCCCCCCGAATACCATTTAAGCTTACCACCTTTAATGTTCGAACACCTATGCAAATAGGTCAGTAGGCAGCTCTCGTACGTACCTTGGAGACCCTCGCCATCTATATCTGTTGTCTTTTTAAAACACGGCCTCAGGGTTCTAGCTCAGTGCTACGTCTTCCATCTCCGTCAGCTGCTTTACCATACGGGTCCAATGTGCGCTTGTCTGGAGACCCTGCGGCTCAGACCATCGACCAAGCCGGTGTTGCTAATGCCTTAAGCACATGAGCAGAGAAAGCGCTGCTTTACTTGAGACTCGTCAACAGCCACCTTTGCGCCGACCAGTCCAGACGCAGTCAAGAGTGATTTTGATCACCAACTTTAACATTCCACACACCACGTGACGCACAGACATTGTAGTACTGGCTGGAGACTTGAACGCTCAAGTAGCCAGGCTAAGAGCTGATGGGCGTGACTCAGGTGGTCCGCACTCTTACGGTACTGATCGAGCAGACAACAGTGAACGTTTGCTACACCTCTGTGATGATAAGGGTTTGTTTTCGGCAAGTACTGATTTTCGACGTCCTGGGCGTCAGTGCGCCACCTGACGACCTGCATCGCCGAGTCACTCGTGGACACAGATTGACCACATGTCCGTCAGCTACCGGTGATGTGGCTGTTTAAAAGATTGCAGGTCAATCTTGAGCATCTGCGTAGATTCCGAACATGCACCATTATGTGCCAATTTCGCTCTGCTTTTTGTTGGGAGGCCATTTCGCCGTCAATCACACATTGACCTATCCAACCTAACAAGGCTACAGTCGCTTTAAGCTTATCAATGTGCACTTGCCTCTAGTCTAGGTTCTCACTCACCAGACCGCATTGAAGCACATTGGACACATATATGATATGCGACGCATAAATGTGTGGTACAACTACTCGTTCAGCTGCCAACCGCCGAGTCTCTGTGCGATCACGGGAATTTCTCGACTCTCGTCAGAATATTCCGTCCATCAGCGAGTACAGTTCAGCCATCAAGGCTACTCACCTGGAGCTCCGGAAGCAACTACGGCAGGATTGCGAAGCCTAGTGGACACAGTGCGTTATCGAACTGGGACAAACCTCCGTTACCGGGAATTCTCGGAAGCTCATCCATCTCATCCGAGCAACTGGTAGGAAGAAACCAAGTGCGAGCGAGGTAATATGTGAAGCCAATCGTGGGCCTGTTCATAACCTGCAACAACGTTGGGCTGATCACTTCCAACAACGGTTCAACTGGCCACCCGCGCCATTAACTAAGCTTTCGGGTTCTGCCTGTGATCGTCGGTCTGCTGACGTCTTTTCGACCTCGGAAACAAAAGTTTTCCTTGAGATCAAGCTCCTGAGGTGTCACAAGGCACCCGGCCCAGACATACTCTCCTACATTTTTGTAGACGGAGGTCCGGCCTTAGTTAAAGAGCTAATGGCTCTGCTCCAGAAACTGTGAATCAATGGAGTTGTTCCAAATGCTTGAGGTTTGGCTAACTTCGTCCCCATTTTCAAAAAGCATTTATGCACTTCGTGCATATTAGAGAGGGATTAATCTAATTCCCATTGCGTCAAAGTTGCTCGCTTCCATCATACTTCATAGACTGAGCGAAGCGCGCGAAGAATATATCCATGAGAAGCAAGCTTGGATTCGCCCCGGCCATGATTGCACTGATCACATCTTCACACTCCGTCGTTCATATAGAAGGTCAACAACTGTTACTTTCTTGGACACCAGAGAGGCCTTCGATTGGGTTTCTGTTGAGGAAGAATGTGTCTGAGAAGTATATGAACACCCTGGAAGCAACTTATTGTCAGACCTCGGGTAGAGTTAGGGCTTATGGCGGTTTCTCACCAACCTTTAGCGCAGGTGAGGTGCCACAAGTTTCTCCAGCTTCCCTCTTCCTATCCAACTTTACAGTAGACGTGATCCTAGAATGTGCCCTGACAGACTGCGAATATGGCGTTGTTTAGTTTATCCCAGGCATTCCAATTTCAGAAATAGAGTATGCAAATGATATCGCCCCAATCTGTGAGGGCCCACAGGGAGTTGAGAACATTTTATACAGACTAGTGGCTTCAGTTCATCAGTTTGGCATGGCCTTTGCATCTACTAAGTACAAAGTGCTTTTGCAAAATTGGCAAGACTCTGCACCCGTCCCCACTCTTGGTGGTGAGCAGTTGGAAGTAGTCAAGAAGTTTATGTATCTTGGGAATCCTATCAGTGCTAATGGAATGTCCGATGGGATCACAAGTCGCGTTTTAAACGCCCGGATAGCGTTTGCCAACGCACGCTATCTGCGACATCGGCATGATCTCAGTCCTTCTTTGAAAGGCTGTCGTAAAGGCAGCCTTACTTTACGGCTTCAAAACCAGGTCCATTCTCGCAGAAGGTGTTCATATGGTGTTTGTTTCCGACCATCGGTGTCTCGGAAGCATTGGCGGCGTGCGATGAGAGCACTGTCTCAGTAATTACGAAGTTTGCTGACGTGTCTTCTGAACGGATAAACTCTGTCGACCCCTAAGCATACTAACCTCGTTTCACAGGCTTCGTTGGCTTGGCCACAGTTTACGAATGTCACCTAACCGCCGGCCACGTCTTGGCTTGTTTGCAAGTGATGGATTAGGCTGAAAGCGGCAGCCCAGTGATAATGGGAGAGAGGAAGAGGGTGACGATGGTAACTATCATGAGGAGGAGAAAAATGGTGACGAGTAGAATAAATAATTACAAACTAATGTAAAAATAGTTCATACTACTTAAATAGCTTTCTTTTTGTAAGATATCCGCACCAAACTTAGTACAAATGAAGTTAAACAGTTTGGGCGTCGTGTTTAACATGTTATCGCTGAATGGATTGAGAATAACAGGACATGGTGGGCAAGTTTCTTTCTTGTCGAAGCCTTGTTGTTCAGCGGAAATTACACTGTTGAGGAGGTGAATGATATCCTGTAGATAAGAAACTGAGATGTGATCTGAGGTTTCTTCCCGATTCCATTTTCTTCTTTGTAGCCTATGTTTGTCGCTTATATAAAGAGCATGCATCGTTGGTGATGAGGATGTGTGATTTTAGTCTGTTAAGAAAGTACCACTAGTCATGAACAGTTGTGCTTTTCTCGTTTATAATGATGCAATGGTGTTTCCGTCTTCCGCCCCTTTGCCTTTGTTAGCAACCTTGCAATCCATACGTGTGCAATTGATGCGAGTGTGGGAACACGACTAGAATTCGATTCACAAGGGAGAATCGTGACACGACGTCCGTTAGCTCGTTCGCATGGCACCACTGTGTTCGTCCATCAACTCTTCCACAGTCTGCCTGTTCGCCGACGTCATCTGACAGATCCAGGTCGTCTTACCAAAGAATTTGCTAAAGCTGTCAGTCTGTTAACCGCCTACTGTTTGAGCACAGTGAGTGTTCAAATAAGTTGCTCTCGGATCACAAAATCTGGGTAAGTATATCAAGGAGATTAATCTATGTATGTTAGCTCCTACTACATTTTGGTAAGACGTTTACTGACTAAGGATTGATGTGTCAGCAGTTCAGAATGTTTTAAGAGAAACACTGATTTCAATTGGAATACTTGAGGATTAAACTCTGAAAATTGTAACGCTGTCTATTGATCGAGCTTCATACTCGTCGCTGGCTGTATCTAGGTTAAACTAACTTGGTTACGTACAAACTATAACCGAACTGGCGTGTCGCATGAAAGCGTAAAAGCTGAAGGCGTTACTCTCCCTACACCATCGTTGTAATAAGTACGTCAGAAGAAGGTCCATACATACCGTGCCTATTTACAGTGCTTTAAGGTGTATGGTTTGCTAATACCCTCGGTTGTAACCAATCAACTGAGCGATCATGTCCACACATCGCATCAACAAATATTCGTCAATCCTGCGGCCAATCAGGATCGTAGTATGTAGGTGTTAGAGAAATAACAGCTATCTGGTTGTTCTATCTAACCCATCGATTTGTCACTGACTGAAGAATGACTATTATTCAGAATGGTAGACATTTACGTTTCGAACAACTTTTCATTGATTTATGTAGGGTTGTCATGGACGACCAGTTGCAAACTATTTCTTGTCAGTTCTTTATTACTAAGCAGATTTTATGGCATATCCGAACGAACGATGGCCCTAGCGACGTCACCCACAATGACAGAAATACATCAGTGGTCTGTACTAGTTTTGAACTGGTGTAAAAACATTAGACAACTCAAAAGGGGAGTTCCAGGTAAGACGCAAAGATCAGAATAAATGGAATTCAATCTGCGAATCACTATATCTAAGATCAATTAGTCAATCAAGCAATAGTAGTCGCTCTGCGTTGTTAAATTTACTTGATAAACTAACAACTCAGCCAAGCTACGATCACATTCACGTTTCTGAACTTGGTTAGCCACCGTTTCATCTAATGTCTCTAGACAGATGCTACATAGAATGGGTCGGGAAACCCTCAATTCAGCAGGCCAACACAACCCACCGTTTCGAACTTCCTAGTAATCACATTCATTCCTGCTTGCTAACTCATTAATTAACCGTCACGTATCGACTGCACTGAACATGAGACTGAACGAAGAGTACCTGGTGAGTAGACGCGTCACTGTGTCCATACGTTTGGGGAATTTTGCGTCTAATTTGTTTGCTCTTTACTGCCAGAGGCTCGTCTCATCAGCTGATTTCATCAGATAAGCACGATTGGGCGTAAACGGGTGATTCTGAGCTCGAGAGAACACTGCGGGCCGCTAGGCTGGAAAAATCCCGTGATGACTCTCTGTGGCAATAGTTTGCAGTAACATAAATGCGGATTATATATATATATATATATATATATATATATATATAATCACAATACCATCCAAGTACATATCCTTTTTGGCTTGAATGCTCTCCGTTAGAATTTCATATTTTTGCAACTCCTGTTTCCAATTTTTGCCATTCACTGGGCTGTTGCTGCGTTAATCGAGCAACAACTAATCACGTGCTTTCAGCCCATTATTAGTGTACTGAACCGAACGACCGCTGATATTACCACGTGTCTCCTCAGCTTTGGTGTGTTATACATTATGTTTCCTCATTTCATTCTGCTTAAACTGGTGTCAGCTTACTCAAACGTGAGACAACTAAAACCAAAACACGTCTGCGCAGTTAACGAAACGAATTGAATTACCGTGTTATCGAAATTTACTAACCCCTCTTTCAATCCTCATGTTCTATATGATCGTTTTTTCTGCGCTCACAGTGAAAAAATCCACGTCGTTTCCAACGGATCTGCTACTTCCATTAAGGATAATCTTGCCGCCGTATACGGCCAACATGTAGTAAGTTTTTCATATTTCTCTCCCGTTAACCCTCAATCTTGATGCACCTTCTATCTTAAATTCCAGTAAACTTTTCCCATTCTTTGTTTTCCCATGTGAAGTTTCTTGTGACATAGCTTGAATGTTAGAGGTGTTTTGAGCACTTCATCATCCGGCAAACTCAATTGTGCTAGGAGTCTTAAACTCCTTACGATTACCTACGAAACTTTCGTAACAGGGTTGTACCACATCCCGACCTATTCGTAATAACCAAACGCTCGAAAGAAGGAGACTGGTCTGTAGCTGACTAGTCGAACGTGACAATCACCTTTTCAATGGTATCTGCATACCTTATCACGTCGGCTGTTGCTTATTCAGACATCACATTTAATTTCACAGTGCACAGCTATTACCATGAATGATGTAACTAAACATTACGGTGTGATTCATCATAGTTTGATTAAGTCTTATCAGCTCAAAGTGTTCGCTTTTGCTTTGGCCCACCCTATTAGCAAAAGAGTCAAATCATGCACCGGTTGGTTAGAACATACACACCGCAATTTGCAACTGTTAAGTTGATTAATCTAACCCCTACCTAGGTTGTTGATTGTTTGGTAGTAACTGTGTCATGATTTGTCTTGTTTCATTTATTATTTTTCAACTTCAGCTCAACAGCCTCGTCGAATTGACTGAAGTGAATACAGTTCCTAACGATATTTTGGATGAGTTCAATGTCAAGTCTACCACTGACTCGGAATCTATCAAGTCAGTCTACTGATTGTGTATACACATTATCTATCCTCGTTGTTTGGAGGAAACGTATGGAGAATGATGAGTTATTTGTACTCCACTTGTTCACACTGTGTTAGTGTGGATGGACACAGTTCATCTTGTGTTGTCAGCTTGCAGTGATTACGACCACAGGGATCTTAAATGATGATTATCATATTTTATGATTTTCTCCTTCTCTACCACCCGCTTCCTCTGTGTTTAGAATCATTTGGTAGAGATAGTCTATATAGATTGGGAGTCGTACTGGAAAATCTTCGTTATAAATCGAAGCTCTTAACTGCTGGACCACTGGCACCATGAACTTTGCTTGTGTTGGAGTAATTGATGTCGTTTGCTCATACCCCGTTATTGTGAATAGGTACAAGCCATCTAGAACTGCTAAAGACGAAAACAGCGTTGGTTTGAGAATATTCATCGCGAAGTGTTATAATAGTTGGTTGTGTGGAATGGAATCTTTCCGGTTGCTGTATGGCTTTGAGACCTGGTCCATCTACATTGAATATACTGGCGGACTGCTACTGTCGGACTAACGTTGCCTACGCTTGTGTATCAAATGAACGAGTCATATGAGCAACCATTGGTGTATATCCAAACTGATAAGCAAGTTAACAAAACTGCACATTCCATCATGGTTGAACCACGTAGTTTGCACGCTGAGATAATATTCCGTGAGCCGAAAATTGGTCTATGTGGTTGTTGGCCATTAGAGTAAGTCTCAAGGTATCCTAGAGATTACATGTACACGGGGTTCTCAAGCTTCTTTCAGCTGCCCATTGAGTAATATGAATAGATGTCGCCTATCAGATTAAGAACTATGCGATGACCCACATCGTCGATTGCGAAGTTCCCAGATGTGATCGTTCTTCGTAATCAATGGCGTGTTTACATCATCCTATATATATTTCTTTTACAAACAGTGTATGATCGTCAGCGAAGTGTCGTTCAGCTGTTTTGATCTAGTTGGATTTTCTGAGCGCCACGCATGCCGAGGAATCGAGCTGACAGTCTGTGTACAAGTGACCGAATGGTGGTCCCAAGATCTACTTAACTAGATCATATAATTGTAGCCAGTTATATCATAAGAGTTGCTTTCGTTAGCTGTTACACCTCCTTCTTATGGGCAAACCATTTGTCAAGCCTTTCTGAAGCCGTTGTAGGTGCTTGTTCGTTTAAGGTCAACCGCAAAAATGGCTTATTGCCTATGGGGAATAACTTGCGAAACAACTAGGAAAATTTTCTAATTCTCTGGCTGTTGCACTATCTTTTCGCATAGGCTGAAATCGACTAGCCATTTGTGGTTGTCGTTTGAACCAATAGTACCAACCATAAACCCAGTCAGGAGAGGTATTATCTCGCTGTTTTGATAATCATTGTCACCTTCCTCCTAAGGCAGAAAATTATCAGTTGTTTGGGATGTATTGTGTATTGCCCTTGCACTGCTTTCTTCTCTAGTTTCAACTGATGGTCTTGTCATACTCAGATGTTAATGTATTTTTTCTCCCACTTGAAACCATCACTTACAGTGATTTGATCGGAGTAAGTTTATCCTTATCCTCTGTGATCTACTCATTCCATTCAGTGTCGTCTGATTAATCAATCTGCTTGTCAACCATCTTCTCCCAGGGTTCATGGGTTTATTACCAAACCTCCCACACAAGAAATTGTTGAATCTTCAGTTGGCAGTCCTGGGTCGATGAGCCTCTCTCGTGGACGACCAGGCTCCTCCAGTGGCCGTTCCTCATCCGATCGACAGTTTGTCTACGTGAATGGGCGTCCATGTGAGCTACCACGTCTGACGCGTTTGGCCACCGATATTTGGCGACGTTGCTCTCGCGAAGCGCTCGCCTCGTCGACTAATGGCATCCGAATGCCCACCCAGAGCGCATTGACTCAGTTCCCTGTTCTTGTTCTGATGTTTCACATGCCAACTGGTAAGAACTTATTTCGTGCTTGCTTATGTAACGTGAACTTACAAATTACTTCCGATGTGAAACGTCTGATACCAACAATACAGATGTATGTTCGAGTACCAATGTACCTGAGTGCTTCTGTCAGTTAGTCATGTGAGGTATGAACCGAAAAAACTATAGGTTCTTCGATCAAATTCTGATTAGGGTTATCGTTACCGCGTAACCATAAGGTTCGCTTATGTCAGACCCCACTACTATTGGTCGATTCGTGGCTGCTAGTTGTCAGGACAGTTACAGTCGCTTTATTGCTCCTGTGTGTGCGTGTTTACATGGATACAGTAGGTTTGCACAGATGCACGCTCACACACATGCACAATACGATTTGTTATGGACCCAAGCCACCTTTCTGTCTCCTCCTCTCCCATAATAAGGCTGTTCAATGAAATTAAATCGAATTTAATTAATACTGTCTCCCACCTTTTGTACCTAACCTGCTCTATAGAAAACCCGGAGTAAGTAAACTACAGTTTAGCCAGCCAATCAGGTTCACACACTTTTTATTCGGTCTCGCTTTGAAGTTCACATTTTGGGAACTCGCGACTGTGTTCTTATGTTCACTAAAGTGGCCGCAATCTCAGGCTTATGTTCAATGACAATTCAGTCTATGACGCGTTATTCGATTTAATTTCATTGAACAGCTTTATTATGGGAGAGGAGGAGGCAGAAAGGTGACTTGGGTCCATAACAAATCGTATTGTGCATGTGTGTGAACGTGCATCTGTGCAAACCCACTGGACACGAAGTCTATGGTCCACGGTTCTGTACATGATTTATTTCAGAATGTTAATAACGTCTTGTTTTCTGTTGTGTCACAAAAGCAGAACGGCATGGTAACAAAGAGAGTTACTTAACAGCGATCCATATACTATTGTGTACAATCGAATTAGGAAGAAAATTATGATGGTAGGACTAACGCTGTGGTTACGTGTTAAAACTGTTAGATGCCTCAACAACAGTGGATTTTGTTTTCGAAGTCCATAAGGTAATCTGATTAGAGTATTACCATTGTTCACGACCAAAGTCGGTGTATGGAAGTGTTCACATACACGACCGTTGTTCAATCTTCTTAGGGATCCGCCATTGGTGGCAGCTCAGGTGATGTGCCCAATTTCCCCGCTCCAGCGGCGCCCACCCTGTTATCGTCCCAAAGGGCCTCCGCCGTCAGAAAGAAAAAAACGATTGACTTTGTCCAAGTTGGCGGACTTACTCAGAAGGGCCGAGACGTGACCTTGGCTAGTTTTTACCTGTCTGTCTTTTTATCCCGCTGTGCGCATTAGTGACCCTAACCATTTTCCCCGGTAAATATCCTTCTCTTTTTATTATTCGGGAATGTTCCTATGGCCACTGCGTACCCTATAAGTACTTTGGCCTTGTCACTTTTGTTGCACACGTTTTGAGGCGGAACAAATCTGTCTTGTTTTCTTACGTACGTGTCTTTTGGTTTGTTGTGGGAACGAATACGGGAATAGTCGCGGTGTTATTCAGGACGGAGATTTTCGTGTTAATTATTACCGGGACGAAAATCTGAATTCTGCCAAGCGCATTACGATAGTAAGGACGAACCAGCGTACCGTTTAGGAGGGTTTACAACATAGCTCAAACCAGGTAATCAGATTGCACGCAAAAATGGTTTCTTCTTAAGGCCAGCTTAAACAGGCTGATGCGTGGAACGATCTAATAATGCCCGAAGACATCAAAATGACAATTGACGAAATTTGATTTCCTATGGCATTGAAGCAGCTATACAAAGTGACAAGATAGCTATATCCGTTCTTCGGATATCGCTCTCTCTGGACTTTGTTGTGTGAACTCACACAGGTTCTCTGGGCGATTGTTTGTCCTTGATAGGCCGCTCGTTTCTGAACTTGTTTGCCAGTTTAAATTGTATGATGGGTCCCACTGTCTACTTTGTACAATACCATCATCTGTAACTGATCGAAAGTGTCAATTTTACACTGTGATAGGTGGTGCCTAATTTTTCGAAAGTATCAAATTTATCTGGCCCGCGTCTTCGTGGATACAATACTCACCGATTACTAGAATCGAACAGTACATGACAGAAACCTGTCAAATTAAGCCGACCTGGCTACTTCGTCAAACAACTAGAAGCGTTCTGCTTCGCGTAAGACCTGCGCCTATTCACAACATTCTTTGAATTTACAACTTTGCTCACTTTCCGCCATACATAGTCGGATACGTTGAAGCTAGATGTATTGTTCAGTAGCCACTGTTGGACTTTCGACAGCTTATCACTTGTCAGATGATGTTGATTTGGCTCGAACCGCCTGGATGGTTATGCAACAGTACGACCTTTGACACCCCAAACGGACTGTCATCCAAGCATCTAAAGTTGATTACGAGTGCGTACCCCTTTTGACCGGAGCATCTTTTTGTAGAACTTTGCATCCGGCTCAAAGGTTGTTCCTTGAGAACGCAAATATACACACGACTTCTTGGATTCTCCCTGTTTATGTAATACTCTGAGATGCTCCGGTTTGTTTTTGAAAACGTTTTATTTCCTGGACATTGACTTCTGACGTACCAGGCAATCTTGGTGCCTGGAAAGTTCCGAAAATCGCTCGAAATTTATCAAAGTTTACAGTGACGAATAGCGTGTGAAAGTAATAAGTTGGTCGACCGCAGCTAGGTGCGATCATTTCTATGTATCACGAACAACCACCGAGACTATTTACCGTTCTCATTTACCAGCTGCCTCGTCCATCTCTCTCTCTCCTTGTAAAAGACGACAGAAATGAGGAAAAGTGGGTATAGCCTACTGGATACGATAGTGAAGGTCTGACATAGGTGGACTGGAAAACCGGCTGCTTCCTTTGTTCCCACCCACTACGGCTGACACACATCTTTGTTGCATTCTGGGTGACCAATCGACAAAACTACCGCTTCTAACTGCAAAATGTTAACGTCATCAGTTCGGCATTGACTAGGATTTGAAGCTTCTTTTGGAGTGTAAAATGAATGTTTCCATTGTTTACTGGCAGTATGTCAATTTGAGACGCTTACTTGTTGTAATGAGGTTAACTGTGAATCATTCTAGTCTATGCTGGTAAACACTAATATGATGAAATCGATTGCCCATCGACATGGTCCAAGTGTAAACGCATCTTACCGTGTTGTCATTTTTGAAAACTGAATGTTACTGCAAATCAAAACTTCCAGTTTGGCAGATGCAGGTCTCTGTCTCCGTTGTTTCTTCATCGCGCGATTTCAGCTAAAAAAAACAATAAACGACATAATGTTCAAACGTAATCGTGATCAGATCGGTGCCTACGCCAATGATTACTGCTACTAGGCTGACTATGTTCAACGTCACCTTTCTTCACTTGAGTGACTAGGTTGTAGCCGAAAAAACCACAGAGTTTGGATGATTCATACACACACACTACCTCCTCTTCTTGAGTATCGATAATTTGAACTGAAGGTTTAATCGGAGCAATCCTTGAAATATCGAATGGCTATTTACGATGTTACACAATTCTCGTCCTTCGGGCACCTAAGAGTAACGCTTTGGCCTGTAAAACAACTTTTCTCACTAGATAAAAATATGAAAAAGGATCAGAAACCAGTTTTTTCCCGCACAGTTAATCTCTTGAACACATTTCGCTGCATCTCATCAGGTACATACTACAATCTGCCGAGTTATGCAGTAAGGTTCAGAGCAAGTTGTGAAGCAAAGGGACAAAATCAATAGCCATGGCTGGTGGCATCTGCTTCGAATTAACTTCCCTGTCTCTCTCACTGTGACCGAAGGCAAAGCATAATTCCGCATAGCACTTACCACAAGCCGTTTGCGTTGCGCCGTTTTTAGTTTCATTCACACACCATTTATTCAATGTGAACCCGAAGGAATAAGACTAGGAGGCGTGTGAGTGGAGGCTTTCGTGATCCAGCTAACCAATGCTGATTGTTTTCCGGACACAAAAATAGAGAGTGCAGTGGTAATATTTAGGCTGGAAAGAAAGCTACTGAAAGTGAAAGGCAAAAATTATTTCATTATAGAAATACATATTATTGTACCCCAAACAGGATATGGAGAAAAAAAAATTTACAATGTGACGGAAAAACAAGCAACACATTCATCGTACAGTGCATCAACAAAGAAAAGGCAGAAGGCCATCATGACCTAACTTTCAGAAAAGGAGAGCAGGCGATTTACCAAACGGTTGTGGTTGTTGGTTGATACCACCAAAAACGGATGTAACTGACAAAACGTACTTGCGCTTAACGTACTTGTCATCTCTTCACTGACGATGTTCTACCGGTACATAGATGACGGAACAATCCCAGGTTGGCGAATTCACGGCCGCATTCATTGTAACGTCATATAACCATCATTACGACCTGTAGCACCTATGGCTCCATTGCGTACCGAGCATTTCAACTCACGACCTTGCAGCTATTGTTCATTGAACCTTCGGGCTCCCGTCCGGATCGTATTCTTGCAGATGATGCTGTTCATGTTGTTCATTCATGTCCTCCCGTGATCTAAAATCGAAATTAGAACACGTAAGACCTGATGGAGTAGCTTCTGTATATAAGAGGCCGCAACTACCCGGATTTCATTCACTTGATTACGGTTGCCAGTACAACAGTATGTCCGGAATCCGTTTGTCGCACATCCTACGGATGTACCTTAGCCAGCGAAGCTGACTAACCATGCGGATGGCTTCAGTCCTGTCCCTGTCCACTCGTCAAAGTACCTGAGTCTTTGGAACCGTGTCCGACAAGTGAATATCTAAAGTACACCTTAGACATTGCAGATGGAAGCGGTTCAGGCTCCGCATATTCCGTCACTGCGATGTCCAAGTTTCACCACCGTACAACAACGTAGAAAGCACCATTGGGCGGTAGACAAACAGCTTAGTTTTCATCTTTAGGCAGCGGTTGTTCCAGACCCTTTTCCTGAGATGTCCAAGAGCAACACTGGTCTTTACTATATGAGCTCTTAACTTGTGGGTCACGGACAGATCTGTCGACAATTTGCTATCCAATTAGCAGAAGCCTGTGTAGCTATTCACAGTGTCCCAATTAATATAGATTCCAGGTGTAGGCACATCTCCACCGGGAGAAAATTCAAAGAAAGAAAATGTCCCTCCTTTTTTGGTATGCAAACCGAATTTGGATGCCGTGATCACGAAAACTGTGGTCAGTCGCTGAACCTCATCTTGCATATGTGCAAATTGCACACTATCATCTGCGAGCAACAGTATGCGCATTGTCAAAGTAGGTAGCCGAGTTGGGGCACCGAAACGTCGAGCGCTCAACAAACGGCCAGATTTTCGCCTTCCAACTTCAACACCGAGTTCTGAAGACCAGCGGTAAGTATTGCAGTCAAATATAAACTAAAGTTTAAGGCTGAGACACTTCACGCCAGGGACAATGTCAAAATCCTCAATGATCGATCCACACAATTGCACCTTCGCCTTCATATCCATGTGCAGTATTCTTATTTATTTAACGAACTTACCTGGACAACCAAAATTATCGAGTATCGTCCATATCGCCTCTGAGATCGCGGAACCAAGCGTCTTGGTAAAATTCACAAAATGAGCATCCAGCGGTTGGTTGTGTTCACGGCACTTCTGGATCTCTCGAGCAGCGAACACTGTATCGATCGTACTGTTGGTTTCCCGAAATCCACATTGATCCGCGAGAACATTGGTCTCCAAACCCTCTACACTGAGTAGGCTTAGCTGGACTCTTTCCATTGACCTTTTCAACGGAGCTCAGTAGATTGATACCTCGTTAGCTATCGGTGCTTTGCCTGTTCTTCTTACCTTTATACAAAGGTACGATCAGGGCATCCTTGAACTATTGTGGGACTGTTTCCTGAACTCAGTTGAAGTGCACTAACTGGAATAAAGCATGTTCACAAATTTGTCCGGCCTGCTTTAGAAGGTCCTCTGGCAACCCATCTGCACATGCAGCCTCCGTTTCGCAGTTGTACAACAAATCTGACGCGAGAACAAGTAAAGCTGTGACATTTGTCTGTGCCAAACTATTTACGATCAGCCAGTCAATGGTAGCCGGTCAGTTTAGCAGGCTACCATAGTGCTTGCGCCAGACTTTCTTGATGTTCTCCGATTGTCTACTCGTAACACTTGAGTGCTCGTCAATCGGTGCTTTGGCAGACTAGACAAGTGGACCAAAAATCACATTAAGCGAATCACAAAACATATTGTCGGTGATCAACGTAGCCATGCATCAACTCAATTTGCTTCTTTCACTCGTCCTTGATTCCCCTATGGCGAGTTAATGGCGAACGCTCCGAAGCTTGGTTTTTTTATCTTCACTGCTTAGGTCCACTTTGGAAACAGCAAACGTCTCATTCTCCTCTCTTACCAGGCTCCAGATAACTGTACCGTTGCCGTCGAACCAGTCCGGACCTCCATGACGTTCGATACCGATCGTCTCGATGACTGTTACCATGATCTGCTTCTGATGGTGTCACATTCCATAGGGGTAGTGGATATGAAAGTCTATTTCGGAAGAGTGGCAACTGTACACTGAAATACCGCCCGCGTTTTGAGATACACAACGTTTTACCATCCAGATTCTGCTGCCGTCCGGATGATCTATAATAAACTAGCTTGAGAATGTGAATAAACAACTTTATCCGTACCTGCCTATGACCTGTGATGCATTCAGGTTCGCGTGATACACACTTCGCGTGGGCCACATGATCACGTAGACAAGCGGATGGTGATGACAGCTTCGTGGGTGAGTTCACGCCATGTTATCGTTCACATCCAGCTGGCGTGAAGCACACAGGTGGATCAGGCGACCGCTACTTTTGTTAATTGCGCTAATGTAAGATCCTAGGGCTCCTGGTCAAGCTACTGAGTCGCGCTCAACCCGCTCGTTTACGACACCCAAAATGAGGAGTCGGTTACACAGTGGGGTCAAGCGGATTGTGGCGGACAACTGATCATATGCTGGTCTTTTTGTCATCAATGTGACACATACTTGGACCGTAAACACCAAGAAATGTAGATGGCTTATCTGGGCCGAGTTACAGGCTTCTAAACATGACTAGACAATTAATGCTGTGTGGTTCGTTTTTCATCAAAGAATTGATTCAATCAGTGACGATAAAACAGGCATCGTGCTCCAGAACATCTTCTGCCTGGCAACCTATTCAATGGAATGTGTGCCCAACATCTGTCTCTTGAAACTTACCGTGGTCTGCAAGCCATGTCTCATTCAAGGCTATGATACTGATGCCGTAACGGCTCTGCTCCATGGCGTTCAGTGCGATGGACGTCCGGGACATCCGGTGCTGCATCGACTCAGCAGCGTACGCGCATTCCAGATCCTGATGGACAACGTTTGCGTTCACGAGCATGTAATGTCTCACATATCATTGACATGTGGGACCTCAAATTGAATCTCTGGCTCAATACTTTGGTCCGTGAGACAAAAGGTAATAAAGTTTTATTGAGGGACTCTACCCGGAGCTTCCAACTGAACACCTTGGCTTTGCCAGGCAACAGGATGAGGGTTTTCCGGGAGAACCGTTTCTGAACCCAGTGACTCCGAAGTCTGACTAACAGTGAAGGGCTAACACAGCTAGGACGCGCAGTAAGTAAGACATTGACGATCCACTCCGATGACTGCTGCGATCAGCTCATGTATACTAAGCTACTTCAAGCCCATGAGAATTAGTGCGGGTTTTTCGGTCGTACAGGATAGTACGACGGTGGTCACGATCAACCGTTGGACGATCGGAGCGTTGTTTGTTTGAAAATACTTTTTATAACCCCCGTCCTTTATTCGAAAGATAGCAGTGCTGAAACTATAGGTATGGATCTGGTATGCTGTTAATGGCTCGACATACAGCCCTACGAGTTCAACTGCTTTTCGTCTGACTTCTGGTCCGCATGACATAGTTGAGCCTTCAAAGATCGAAGTCGTAGTCGCCATAGCCCTCCGAATCAAAACAGCGCACAATCGTCACCACACCTTAATGCTCGTTTATTATCAGGGCAGTCAGGTACTGATGAAGATGTTTTTCTCTAAGCAGGTGAGTGGTTTCCACTTCTTATTTCCCAGCGCCTCCGCGAAATTGGAGAAACCTTCGATTTTTTGTCGCATATTGTGTCCGAAAGGCTTTCCGCAGGTTCAGCTGAGTTCGAGATGTCAACAAGTGTATACCGGTCGTTGGCCTCGGTTCCTTGTGACATGTCACATGTTGACCGGACTAAAATAGTTTAGTATCCATGACCGTTTTGCGGACTGAAACTGGAATGTAATCGTCGGTCTGACTGCTTATTTGTCGTTTCGTTCTGCCTATGCAAGTGGCCCGATACTCACAAGTGACCTCTTAGATTATGTAAAATTTGACGGTGTTTTCAGCGGTGGTGTTGGGATTCGAGTAGTGGTGATCAGCGCGATTCATTTGGCCGTGCAGAACATGCGTGCCTTAACTGCTGTGTGAATGTGTTCACGATAGCTATCTGACGCTCATTGATATGTGTTTGTGGCCGTTAACTTTGTCGTTTTGCTTCACATTTTTCATTGAACTCTGCTATATAGACCCACAACTTGCTGTTAATACCTGACTGAATCGGGTGATTTGTGTTTGATAGGTACATTGTGCAAAAATCTGTTAGCGACTATGGTTCGTATTGACTGCTCGTCAGACAGTTAGCGTATATGACGCGAATTTAAGACGACGGGGTAAGCTGAATAGTCCAACTGTAGTAATGCAGAGCCATCCATTTGAGGACGTCTCACAAGGTCTGTCGTTAGCAGAAAAAAACAAAGCTCGATGGAGTTAGTACGGTTATTTCAGTTATGATGGGTCGGAGTGGAAAACAGATAGATTAACAGTATGATTATTTCTCTAAGCCAGCTTTCGTTTTGCTGTTCATATCTCTACTTGGAGAGTAATTTGATATCCTTTATGTCATTGTGATTCATTACAGCACTACACTACCACTCGTATCTTAATTTTACCGTTTGAGCTACCCAGTCGGTTGCCAACCTGCATTATCATTTAACATGTTGGATGCCTGTGATCGACCAATTTAACCCGAGGTGGTTTGCATCAGCCGGTGCATCCTGCCCAATGGGGTGAATGCTGTTTTGTCTACTGGTTGTACACATGTACTGAGGTGCGAGAGCCTATCACTACACGCTTACTAACCGAATCGGGTTGACGAACAGTCTACATGTCATTGCACTATGGTTATGCTCACCAGTACACAGAGAACCGAATAAGAGAATAGCAGGCAAGTTTTCGGCCTGGTCGCAGGCGTATCGGTTGGGGATCGGCACTCCTTTCCTCAGCCTACAGTCGTCGGACCTAAAGACCTCTTATGATTTGGTTGCACCATATGCTTTCTGAGATTGTCTTCGTCAGAGAGGAGCCCCAAAGAAGCACGATAATCTACTGAAGTCGTATGCCAACTCTGGATGTAGCCTGTGCATTCATTGGAAGCTACCTCTAGTGTTCTTCACGTCAAATGGTGTTTAACAGAGGTGTCTGATATCCCTCTTGCTTTTCAGCTTTGCAATCGACAATAATCTGGAAGATGCACATGAGGTTTCGAGCATCTCGAAGTAACGCCTGTATCTGGTAGTAAACTGGCTGACATTGAGTACGCAGACGAGGTGCATTTGTCATTTGAAATGAGATTTTACAATACGTGCATGCGAAGTTTTGTTCTTCGAAACAGAGACCTGCCCCATTCTTCCGGAAGATGCATCTAGACGCTCGATATACAGCCACTATTGCGTCCATCAGTCAGTATCAAATGGGGCTGACTTTGTGAGCAGCGCGACAGTTCGTCGTTGTCATGAGTTCCAGCAATATTCAAGCTTGCGACCGCTAATCAAGATAGTGAGAATGCACAATCTTCGTAGGTCACGTCGTGTACTCCGTATGCTGGCCAGGCGTCCGCTGCACCGCGCATTGTTCACTGTGGCTGCTGACGCTCGGAAGAAACTTCAAGATTATCAGACGATTACGTCGTCACGGGCTGTGAAAGTCATGGTCGTCCAACTGAGCAAGGTTGGTAGATGTAGCTTACCGAGTTGGAATGCTCGGGACCATCCACACCACTGGTTGGAAACACTCTGATATGGTAGTGCCGCGGTCTATTGCGAACCTGTTTCCGCAAACTTGTTGACCTCTTCTTCTTCTTCTCCCTCATGAAATTCAGTTGTTTTCGTTTGCTGGTCTTTTTTGTTTTCCGCATATATTTGTATTTATTTATTACTCTGCTATCTTGTGGACAATTGTCAGAGCGAACTGGAGCCCGAACCATAGTATCCATGGGTACAGTTCAAAGCTTGGAGTGATTGTGACGTGAATTCTGAGCTGTGACCTTATTTTGTCGTTAGTTTTCGTAAACCAAATCCTTCACTTATCTGTTGTCGGTTCAGCTTGGTTTACTTACGAGATTTCCGTCGTCTAATCAGTCCATTTAGCACGCGTTTCGTTGGAATATGTGCTGAACAGTTGCCCGTATGTGCTGCAGTCTGTGAGTAGCCATTAATACTTCACTTTTCCCACTTAGTTTAATTAGATTTGCATAGGAACAAATTTAGCAACATTTCTGTTCATCACTACTTACGCTGTGATTTTGGTTTCCTCCTTCGATTGCTGCTTGTATTCAATCACGGCAGTTTTGCTTCTCTCCCTCGTGTTGTTCACTTTGAACATTTGGTAAGCTTTGTTTACGGGGTTCCTATTCTGGTTCCTGATCCGTTCGAAGGAGTGTTTTTTTCTGTCGTCTGATCATTATTAGAAAACGGAAGTTAGGAGCGTGCCTGTATCTGGGGACCTTGTTACGCTTCAAACATCCACTCTTCAGAACCGTTTCTACTTTCGACGGAAACTCGTCTGAAACTCAATAATTGTTCATTCGTGTCTTTTCGTTTGTGTTTCCCAGTTCATGTCAGCTGATATGTAGTTGAAACCTTTTCGGATGTTTTGATGCGTACAGACTTGAAGTTCAGATAATCCAGTTATGACATCACTGACTATCCATTATACAATGGTAAGCTCGAGCCCTCATTAATTGTCTGGTCTTGGGCCAATTTTAATTGTGCTGCAGCCTACATGTGAAAAGATTGGGGTAAAGGTTGCAAATCGAATTTACCGGGATGTTACCGAACATTCCTAATTGTCTCTCAACAAGGTGTAACGTCTTGTTCTCCGTGAATGTTTTCCACTCTCATTCAGTCCTGTCAGCTGGGCATCTAATTAAGTTTACCGGGAACGATTTGATGAAAGTTTTCATCGTTAAACTTCGGATTTTACGTGTCTTGCTGAGTGTCAACATGTACTCTCAAGCTTAAGTGTACCGCCTAATTTAATACACCACTTCCCTATATACCGCCCATCTGATTTGCTCATTTTCCTAACTCCAGCTTCCGTGGATGTCAATTTGACGCCGGACAAACGGATGTTGCTCCTGCATCATGAGCGGTACGTGTTGGCGCTGACTAAAGCCATCCTAGTGAATACGCTTTTTCAGACAACGGGCATCGACATCGCCTCGTTGTCTCATGGTGGTGATTTGAGTCAATCTATGATATCGCCGTCGACTTACGGTCCATCTTCAGCTGCGGTGAGTGACTGGGTGTCTCAGATCTGTCTTTTTATCTATTTGCTATGGCTTTCAGTTTTCGTACACCTTCAGTACCTTGATAGGAACATGTGCAACTTTTTTTCTCTATCTGGCAGGTCAAATTAGGTAAGCCAATTACCCCAATGGGAATGTTTACATTTTGCTTGTGTGCACAACCTCGAACTGCACGCAGAACATCACTCTCTTCACTCGTTAGCTTGTTCGCTTATGACCGCCTCAATCACATTACTTTCAGCCGCTGGATAATTCGATTCTCACGGGCCGCAAACGACCTTCATCCCCTTCACATTTGGCCAGTCCCTCCACCAAACGAAGTATGTAAATTGATATCACTTTCTATAACCTCTTCTTCTGTGCGTAGTTTCAGTCATATTCGTCTTACCTGTATCTCATTGGGTTTATTCACAGCTTCTCTGATCTCAATTGTCAATCTGGACAGCTTGTCACAATCGATGAGTGATTTCTCGACTACAACTCCATTGCGTGCAAGCAGATCATCTGATTGCTATGATCGATCCATAACGGAGTCAACTGAACTGATTATCCCAGAAACCGACAATAATGACAGTCAGGCAATTCAAGTTATTACTGACGAGCTTCTCTCCAGCGTAAGTTTTACAACTAGTGGCGTCACCAAACTATCTTTTTTCCGCTCATCGTCTACTTTTTGCTATACATGCCTGTTTTCCTCCTTCAAATTCCTGCAAATTTACAATCACAGTGGTTGTATGTTATACATGATCGCAGCCTCGTAGTCAGTTAAACATATCTTAGTAACCGATCGCGATTTACGACAGTCAGGTTTTAGCTGTTCCATCGCTTCTCCTACACTATCTTTACTTGTCTGTAATACAGTGTCCTGTTCCGTACAGTTAGAACCACCTACGTAAACTGAGGTTCACGGTCGTATTTCGACTGTCAGACGTTACAGGTCCGCTTGTGGAGATTGTCAAAATAAGTAGAGCTCTAATCCTAACCGAAACTTTGACGTCTATGATACCATTTCGGCCCATTGTAACCCGAAGGGCCCGCACTAGTGGTGTTCACACACCCAGTCGTTGAGAACACAGATACTGGTCATTTGGATGTGTCTCAATTACTCTTACTCTTCTGTCTTCAACAAACTTCCCCGAGTTATCGTCTCTCAAGCAATTCACCCATTTGATCCTTAAATAAGTTACATTCATTCACACGTTTTCAATTTTGCGCCGTATACTTGAGTATTGTGCTTGGGGATATCGTTGAACTTGACAGTAATGCAGGAGGTGACAGTTAAAAAGGCGTACGATACAAATAAAAACACGAAAGAACGAGAACTTGTAAGGAACGGCCAGTAATCTTACGGACGTTGGCACTTCGTTGTCCACGAGACTCTGCAATGTAATCTAGTTTTTTCAACCTGCGATGTACATGTTTGTGTTTTCTTGTCAACGGAGTGGTCAACATTCTGAGGTTTTTGGATTTCTTCCATCTGATAGCGACATCGCTGAACCGTGAATGGTACAATAGACGGACTACGTGGATGTAAAAGCATAGACTGTGCATTTTGATTATCTCATTTATCGGACGTGAAGTTAACACACTCCGAAATTCACGCCGGCGGAATGTCGTTGGCGACTCTGTAACGACCCCGGAGTCATTTGGTAACATGTGTAGTCCATGGACCACGTCTCATTGTTAAGTGCACGCAACAGATCGATTTAGTTGAAAAGAATAGTTAGCACCGAACAACCCAAACGACGCTAGTACATCGACCCATCCGAGTATGAACAGTTGGAGATCGTACTGAAGACAGTGGTTTGGTATCGTGCTTAATAAATTAGTAATGTTTCACATTGAACATCTCACATTCGATCGTAGCCTTTGTGTTTCGGATGAGCCTTTCGGTGCCCCACTTCGTAGGGGCTACATAAATGTAACGAACCTCAATTGTGATTCCCCATGAAGTTGTCATCCGTGTAGGGCCGGCAGATGAAATAATGTGTGGCATCAGCGAACAATGCAGCCAACGCAGTCCGAACTAATGAAAAAAGCTGACCGAAAACAAGACCAATAAATAAAACGAACGCGGCACGGAGGATTGTTTAACCGTTAGACCAATAGGAAACGAAGTTGAGGTGAGTTAACTAAGAACGACCTGTTTATCAGATAAGGGAACGGTTTAATGAACCATTAGAAGATAGCTCAGCTGGCTGGTTAGACTATTGCCTAGCCGTCAAAACGAATCCTTTTACACTCAGTGGGAAAGGGTCGTTGATGCAGCAAGACAACGACGAACAAAAAGTCTCAACCCATAAGGGACCCGGTATATATATATATTGAGCACGAATAAATATAGGGACAAAGAAGATATCCCCTCATTTAGGTGAATACACAGATTCAACAGTATGGGTTTGGAGGTGGAACAGCAGAAGCAGAGGGCAGATGAATTTGGAAACTATGGAGGAAATTGCAGGATCAGTCACTACTTAAGCTTAAACAGTTACAGAGCCCAACATGTCTACAACCTGCAGTTCGACAAACCCAGCACACCTCTGCAAATCGTATCAACAAACAATTGACACAGATTGTGACATCATTAGTGACTGTCATCACATATTTAACTTATTTGATGCTGGCTAGTAGCATGAGACAGTGGTGGTCAAAAACGGAGACTAGCTCACCTCCGATATCTCAATTTAGCCATATCATGAGTTCTAACATTGTGTATGCCTGTCCAGTTTTTCCTTCACCCGAACTGTCCGTGGCGCACGATTAACACCTATTGCATAGTCCCTTATTTTCAAAGTAGTATTTAAGAGCGATTTTCAGATGAAGTTGTGTATGTTTCTACCACCCCCTACGGATGGCGTTGAGGATGAGAGTTATATAAATCGAATACCTTTTTTTGGCGTATTCCAGTCATCTCCCGGATTGTCTCTGATACGTGCTCGTGCTCAGGTGTTGTCAATACAATTGCATAACTATTGTCATCTGATTTTTAGAGGCGCATTTTTATACTTTAGTAACCCCTGTGTCATTATCTATAGGATGGGGACTGTAGCCAGGGTCCCACGCATACTTTGATGTAATTATTACCGGACGGACTTATTATGGTGTGGACAGACGAACTGCTGACACATTCACATCTCGCATGCACGAGGGGCGAGTTTTTTAAAGATCATCACAAACGAGAATGTCTGTCTTCGATTAGTTACACCTTCAGTCAGATGATTGGTCCATTCGACTTAAAACGCATATTTTTCTTTGTGCGTGCTCATCCTGTGTTCACTAATGAGCTCTTCCTCTCTGAGCTGTTACTTCGAAATATTTGTATTTTGACTACGTTGCTTGTCAATCTGTGCTGCCTCATACAGATGGGCTCGCTTGTCTCACATTCAGTCTCAGCGAGTTTCTCCATGTCTGAACTTCACAAACGGTGGCATGCCACGGCAAAAGCCGCCAACGCTCATCTTTGGCGTTCACACTCACACCCATCGACAGAATCTGTCCAATCAAACGAACAAACGGATTCCAGCACATTCTCTTTGGGACAGTTTCGAGCAACTCAAACAGAGGCTTTGGAGTCGGAATTATCAACTTACTTCAGGTCAGATGCATATTTTCACATTCCGTGTCCACGGTTAGTGCTCAGCTATCATACTTATATGTTATAAGTTGATCTTGCGTCGGGGATGGAAATTTTCGTGTCTAATTCTTTATGCCATGGCGAATATGTATGTAGGTAGGCTTGAATTTTCCGCATCTCGTATCTGTGTATGTGAACTAATAAAACACCTATCCAGTTTGGTTTTGCCGATTTCATTATTCATAATAGCCCGAACGCAATTCAAATCCGATTTTATGCTCTTCAGATGAACGTCATATACTGTTTGTTACCCTCACGTTGCACATTGGGTCACATGAAAGTAGGCTGTCACCCTCACATTGTCATTATTCTAGACAAGAGGGGAATACAACTTAACCAATGTTCTGACTTGAAACCGCATCATTAGTTGCTAAGACTTTCGCCCACGTGACAGTTCATTCTTCCGTTATTTTTTCAGTTTATCCCTATCGTCATTCCTATCAATGCTTTACCGTCATTACGTTAAGAATAACTCAGTGATGTCTGCCGTAAGTGGCAAAATTAAGACGTCGATTTTGTGTTCTGATTGATCGGTAGAGCCAGGGTTAGTGCGAACCGTAACTCACTACTTACAGATTTGTTGCCGTCGTTACGTTTATTCTCGTGTGTGTACAGTTACCCCAAGCATCGTTATGCCATTAGGATCAAACAGTCGTCCTGAGTGTATATGAATGAGATCCCGGATCGGATGCAGTGTTTGCCCGAATGATTCTTTTTGTATAACTCTGCGTACTCTGGCTTCAAAGCTATCGCTGTATGTGGATTATCGATCAACCCAGGCTCATCCAGTTCACTTTACGCCCCATTTCATTTGATGTCCGCACTATTCGCCGAGGTCAACGGTTTAGAATCATGAACACTCATTTATATTTGTTTTATCCAAGGCCACTCTGAGATGGCCGAGCGTGTTACGCAGCAACGCTCAATAAGCCGGAGTCATATGGAGAAAAAAACAACAGTTTTTGACAAATGATGCCTCTTCTTAACTCCGCATGATTGCTCAAAATGTGATCACGTCACTCATATTCTCACTGCTGTTATCTTCTACGTACTTTGTATTTGTTTTATCTAACTCCCGATTGCACTTTATCATTCAGCAAATCCTCATTCACCGACCTGCAGGTTGTTGGTCAGTTCAACTTGGGGTTCATCATTGCACTACATCGAGATGATTTGTTCATTATTGATCAGCATGCCAGCGATGAAAAGTTTCGCTTTGAGCAACTGTGCGACACGTATCAGTTCACATGCCAACCATTGGTCACGTAAGTATTTTAACTAACGGTTGATACATTCGTAGTTTGTTGCTCTTGTTGTTGCTATCGGCTTTCAATATGAGTGTGCCAGTCACTTATTGACTTTGTGTTCTCAGTTCCGGTGAGTAGTCTGAGAAAGAATAGGTTTGTCTGCGCTGACGCAAGCTGCGAATGTTCGAAAGAAATCTTAAGGTAGCCTAGGTAGTGATGTGGTCACAGGTTATGAAAGCCCTGACAACCCAATCGAGCAAAGTCGGTAAATGCCGTTTGCCAGTCCTGGTAGGTTGCAACCACTCACATAATCGGTTGAAAGCATTCACGGACGTGACAGTATCCGCAGTGTTGTTAACTTCTACATGACGCTTCATTTTTCGTTTGTCTCTATTCTCCTGTTTCATTGACTGTTGTCAAGGCCAACTTCAGCTGGAACCATAGTAGCCGCTAGCACGATGGTTACAGCTGGGTTGCTTATTTTATTACAGTTTGAAAAACTGTACTGGTCTGTACATACTGCTTGCTCATGTAATAAAACATCATCGCAGTTTTGGCTGTTGGTGCCAACACGCACGTAGTTTACAACTTATCTTACCGCGATCCATGATTTAAATCTAATATGTGCTAAGTCATCCTGAAAGTTTCCGCACGTTTCACACTGGTTGATTTCGAAACCGTGTGTAGTCAGGATGAGTGATCGTGCTATACTACTCACACGATGGCTATTCAGTGGTTGGACCAGAGCATATATTTTGACATCGAAGTAGCCGTAGGAAAAATACAGAAAGAAACATCGGAGTGCAGCATCACACAAAATGGTCCTTGCTACGTAAAGGAACTGAACATTGACGTCTGTGACAACCGATACGATCTGGGCACAGTACCGTATGCAGATGATTGTTTTTGTTTATGATCCTGTTTAAACGCTTAACGCACGTGTTGATTTCTTGAATAAATAACGCTCGTGGCATCCGCGTTCTGGGCTCACAACGAGTGTATTTCATTGTTATGCCGAAGTTGCTGGATATGTGGTTAGGTTCTCTAACATTGCGTTTGTTTTTATTTATGCTAGGGGAATTTGTTTTTACGACTTCTATATATTTTAGCTTAACTTTGTGACAGGGAAAGACGTGGTTTTCCACTTTTGCATTTAATATAGTAAAAGTCAGGCAAAAAGCCTAGGAGGCAACCGGAAGCGTTGAAATAACTTTTAGCAAATATATATATCGAAAAAATGAACCGTTCAAGAAATTTTTTTTAGATCGATTGAAAATCCGTATTTTCAAAACAACTCGTTAGCAACGTTTCGTTTCTAATAAAAACTTCTTCAGACCAGTTATACAGTTAAAGAGAGGCAAACATGATATGAGTAACTGCAAGAATCTGAGGCTGATGGGTCATAGGTCAAGCGTACAGAAAGAGGGTAATATTATACTGGAGCCTCTAACAACGGTCCATCGAGAGTATGTTGAAAGAAAGTATCCGGACTAAAATTGGTGCAACCAGTCAAGTAAGTTGACCACAAAGTCAGTTGCTTATGGTTCAACCAGAAGATCAGTCCATTAAGTCCTCAAATTAAGTCATCTTGACCGACGCAAGACTGAGTACCGTAGGCAGAAGATGTTGAAGCCATCGGTTATGTTTACGGCGTGTTTGGCTCCCATATCTTCAAGTGCCTTTGCGACTGACCGTTCTGGTGCAGTCCTAAACCTTTGTCTCCACATTTTCTTGTTTGGTTGGGTGGCCTGAATCCAACATCTGGCTAATAGTTGCTGAATTTCGTATCATGGCCCGATTTTTAGGTTGATTTCGAAAGCAGTTTAGCAATCTTCCGTCGAAGTTTGCTTGCTCTAGTTTTAAACTTCCATGCGATCTGTTGAATATAAGCCTGGAAATAGTCTGCACTTTTTTCAACAGATATGGGATCCCTTGGATTCGTCGAACTTGAACACATGGATTTCGATTTAAACACTCCTAAAGAAGGCCACCCGATGTGGTTGAACGTAGAGTATTACAACCTGCTCGTAACGTTGTGTTATTTTCAATCGACTTAACCAATAACATTTTTATCCTTTTTTAAGTGAGGTGCTAGTGTTATAAACTCTGAGCATGTATGATCGAACGTTGACTCACCCGTTCGGTGTGATGCGTAAAACACTGGAAGACGGTCAAGTGCGTTGTGGCGTGTATCATATGTATGTAATTTTAAAAAAAACATTCCAGCAACTGCTCATAGCAACAGCTGAATACACGCGAATCACCCAACCATACTTAATGAATTTGACTCGATCGTTATGGTGGTTACGGATAAACATAATAGCCCATTATTCACAATTTTTTCTAAAAAGAAATAACGTGCTGTCATCCGGAAGGTACGTTATCGTTATGCGTAAAGCCAGAAAGGGCTGATTAAAAGTTTCATTTACGTTTTATATTTGCACAACGTCATGTCTGTTACTTTCCACTGCACGCTCTCCAGACCGCAAGCATTAGAACTATCAGTGGAGCAGGAACAACTGCTACTCAACAATCTGGACGTGTTCGCGAAAAACGGTTTCTCTTTCCAGGTGAATGAATCAGGTAAGATCAGCCGCATATGTGCTCCGTATATAGAAGCCTTCTTTCGCATTCCGTTAGTTTGTGATTACATACTCAGCGATATCCATACCGATTTTCATGTCAATCATCCAGGTGTGTTTCCAGTGAGGTAGATGAATTCCTTATGCAACAGAGTATCATATGTAATCTTATTATATTATCCATGAATCTGTGTTGCTTTTCTTTGAAACTCAACAACCAGCCTTGACTGTGGTGTGTTCTTTTTGTTTGTTTGAAAAGCTTACCTATTTTACAGTTTTTGCATCCGGCATATACACATCTGGATAGCGCTACTTGCAAATTGTAGTTAGCTACTGTAGTTACCACCAACATCGGCCGCAATAAATTGGTAGCTCATATCGGTGCCCAACTACCATAAAACTGTGGACAGAATAACAAACCTTAGCTTTGGATCGATTACTCTGTTTCAGATACACTCAGTTTTTCTAGGCTCCATCCGTCAAATTACAAAGTCATGAGCATCGGTTGGGTTTAATGATCGAACAAGCGGCGGTACTGTACAAATGAACTGATTTTACTGAATCTCATCCCAATGTTTCAACAATGACTACCTGTTAATAACAACTCAGCGGTGAGTTGTATTCAACAGTGTCAAGAACACCAAATCACTTCTTAACCGTCACAACGCCGTACCCAAACTGGACATTCCGGTCAGTAGTTGTTAAAATAAAGGAATACATGAAGGACATTTGCAGGTGATGTGAAGTTCAATGGAGGTAGTCTACAGATTCAGTCCAGGCATCAAACAACAACTGATCTGAACTCACATTCGGTTTAGCATCGAAAGAAGAAATACACGGGACGCAATAACCGGAAAACTTTCTCGTCTGAACCCAACCATTCAGTGTAAAATTGTCCATACATGATAAAGAAACAACTAAGATGCAAGTGATAATAATGTAGCGTCTAGTAGACAGCTCCCTTCTGTCTATCCACTTTTTGCCTGGTCAATTGTATCTGTTTCACAGTCATCGTCATCGTTAAAAGCAGAAATGCATCAATTGTTATCACTAATACTTAACTACCATTTAACCATGGAGAAAAAGCAGGTTCTAGCCATGAAGAACAACGGGAGGAGAGAGGGCCTAACTACCAAAAGTAGCTACCTTTGTGTTCAAACATTCAGCATCAACGTGCCTACATCCCGCAAACAAACAACCGAGCTGTAAGTGAAAGTAAGGCATCATCAACAGAACAGTTTCTTTACGGCTTTCATTGCCCCACGTCATTAAGTACACTCACCTCACAAACTCGGCCAAACAACGACAACATTCCCACTACTGAGCTCGCTTAGCCGCCATCTCACCTAGAATTTCAAGCCATCGATTCTGTGAGTCACGAGGGCTCCAACCCCGGAGACGAACCCGATCTACACTGTCCAACCCTTTCGTGAACGAGTTCATTTGTCTACGCCAATCGGCCGCGGCGTCAGAAAAGAGTGTTCGATGTGGCAGACGACTAGCTGGCGTCCTTAGTACATGACCTAATCATCTAAATCTGTGCAAACGTGAGGATTGAGCGAAAGAAGTCGTTTGACAATCACCACCATATACCCACTTCCAAACCCCTTCTGTTGTCAAATACCTGAAGACGGTTCACGTCCCCTACTCTGAGCGGTCATGATTCGCTGCCGTAAAGTAACACAAGCCCTCACTGTTGCTTTATATACACGACCCATAGGTTCCGGAGAGATACTTCTTTGTCACTAGAGATGTTCCCAGATTGGCGAATAACGTCCTAGCCTTAGAGAAACGCGCTTCTGTCTCAGTCCCCACACCTCCACCGCCGCCGCTGATGCAGCTTCCCAAGTACACGAACCCGTCAACAACTTGCATGGGCTTCATTACCTAACATTAACTCTACGTAATCATAACGATATTGCAGAAGCACTTTAAATTTTGAAGCTGCATAGCGCATTCCAGTGTTCAGCAGATTGCAAAATAGCGTCTAGTATTGGTTGTACTGCTTGAAAGTTGTCAAACAGCAACACCCTGTTATCAGCGTAATCAAGATCAGTCTGTCTTTCACGGGGTGGGAGGCCCACGTCGGCATCTTGTGAGTGCCACAGACAGTCCTCCATTATTTCGTCTATGATACTATTAAACAGAAATTGTGAAAGTGGGGCAGCCTTCAATCACACCGCTCTTGGGGCTGAGACTGTCAAACCGTTCACCGTAAACCCTAACCTGAGCTAAAGTATGGAAATAAAGTGCCAACAGCAGATCGGTACACCCCTGCATTTAGGCGACTCTAAAAGTGTGGGTCGATCCACCGAATCGAACGCACCTTTATAGTCGAGAAGTACAACAGTTGTTGGCCAGCTGGCCGGTACTGCTTGCCGAAGAGTAAAAATTTGATCAATACATCCTCGCTCAGGGCGAAACCCTGCCTGTTCTACCCTAATGCTCGCTTTTCGAGCTGCAGTGAATCGACAAAGTATAACGGATTTCAAAACCCTGGTAGTGACTGGAGTCAAGCTAATACTTCTATAGTTTTTGCAAGAGCCTCGGACTGACCTGTCGGATATGGGAACAATTATCGAGTAGCTCCAGCACGAAGGGATGTTCCCCGTCGTCCATACAAATTAAAACAACTATGTCAAAACCTCCCCTAACACCCACGAAATCAATAGCTGGTGAGTCTTGTGGTCGTGTTTGTTTGTTACAATCGCAGAAGTAACTGCAATGATAATCTAATCTTTCACAACTCAAATCACACTGTGAGAAAATGCGCTCGGGACCTCCAATCCCCCAAAATCATAAAATTTATCAGCCACGAAGCGATGAAACGAGAGAACACGAATTTATTCGCTTCGTGGAAATTGCTGTACAACGATATTCTATGTACAGGTTTGAAATGACCTTCATGGAAAAATGGAATCCCCGTTGCATTCTAGAAGCTCTTCAAGCAACTTGGTTGGCTGGCTGACGTCCAAATAAGCACGGTGAGCCATTAGAGGCACTGTATCCTAACTTTGACTTCAGATTTGAGATCTGTTAGGATTTGCTCATCCTACTGAGCGTTCTAAATCACTGACAGAACTTACGACGCAGTTGGTAGTATGTGGGATGACACTCACAAGTCTAGTTGACATCGGTGCACGCACGGCACGCGAACTGTTGGGCTACACGCGTAAATTGTGTTGCCAACGCATTCTTACAGCCAGTGATGACCACTTGCTGACGGAAAGCAAAGTAATTCCACCGGTCATAATAGTTGCCGTTACAGTTTTAAGGTGAATCCTGACCTCCCCTCTCGTGTTATAGTTGAGGTGGATGTGTTGGGCCGTTTCAACTGAACGCTCGACTTGCACAGCCTTCAGCTGACTAGCGCCTGTCGCACGGCTCAGTTGATACTCGTATCCAAAGACTCTTCAAAGATCAATTTTCCCCTCCATGATTACGGTCCCCTTCGACTTGAACCTCCAAGTTGGCGAAAGGATGCGAGTGAATGGAGCTACTGACATCTCTCGGAGTACCGAATGCATGAACTCTAGTCAAAATCGGCCACATGTGTTCGCTTTGGAGCGAGCAAAACTAGGTTGCACCAACCTTTTGACACATGGAATGACTACGGGGATGCACTGCCAATCAAGATGCCCTCCTGAAGGATACCTGCGCATCTCCAGGATGAGGTACGTAAGATGGTTGGTGACATACTTCAAAACACTTTGATCCAATACCCGGAATACTCTACGGCCTGCCTCAAACTTCTAGTAAAAGACTATTTTTTGTCTGCTCTATTCAAATTTGCAACAGGAACTGGTTGTTTGGACTGCTTCTGTTTAGTAAATGGACTAAATTTATGGGTTCTCACTATCGTTACTTACGTTAAATTTTTTGGTGGTGACTGAAGCTCGGCATAGTGCAGACGATATGTAAATGTGAATTGTCTCGTTATTACCGAACTACCTCAAAATAATCCGCATAATTCTGAATGGAGTACGTGATAACTTAGCATCGCACATGTTGAGTCGATTCGCAACCATCCCGGTCAGATAAACTACTAAAATTTAACTGGCCTGCCGGCTTTGAAGGTAAATCCGCTTTATGTGGACGATTAGTCCTTTTCGGCATCTTCAAATTATGTATCCTGATTTTCTGCTTGTTTTCTTTTGTCTGATCTGTTCAGCTCCATGTGGACAACAAATACAATTAACTGCGACGCCCATGCTTGAAAACAAGGTGTTCGGTCGTCCAGGTTTGTGGCACTTGTTTCCATTTGTCTGATATGAATTTCAATTTTTCTGTCTTCGGGGATTCTGGGAGTAGTTTTATCCGCCTATTGCAGTTGCAGTAAAGTTTACTTTCCCCGGATCGAATTGTGTAGTCACAGTAAGAGCTCCGGGATCGGAGCTCAAGAGCACGGTGGCTCATCGCCTCTCGACGCGGGTAAGTGCCGTCATGCTTTCTTAGTTTGAACACAAAAACGTAGCTGAGTATGTATTAGGTTGTCATTTGTAAGTTACCGTACTGTAAGGATCGTGATGGGAGTTTCTGGATCTAGCCAGAATGTTCTTACCCACGTTATCTTAACAGAACAGCTAAACTTTCGGACTGTTTAGTTTAAGGTTTCTTACCTGAAATTCTGAGAAAATGAACTCTCAGCTCACAGAATTGATTGACCTTAGAAATAAGTTTGTAAGCAGTCGGTGAATACGTTTACTGATGACGTTTTATTCATGATTCGGAAGCCTTTTTAGACGAGGTAAACCGACTCAAAATTCAGGTTGTCATTTAGGGCTTACTAAATTTGAGTGACTATACGAATATGAATTAATGATTAAGTTGTAGTGATGGATAACTAAGTCGGAGATGCAATTATTTCAACACTCGGCGGAATATCTCGATGCGGTGGTGAGATATAGTTAAAGCCTGCAACAGATGGACTGCGAACAACATGGGCGACCGGAAGAACCATCAGTTAACGAAATCGAATCAACGGGTGAGAAATGGCAAGCAAAAAATCTCACGACAGAAAGCGTCAGCCCCACGCACAAAAACAGGCAGAAGTGCCTACGAAGTTTAAGTAGAAACTGCCGCTGTGTTGTCGTCTGGAAGTCCGGTTCATGAACGCGAACGCGCATGTGATGTAGGAACGTACGAGTTGGACAGTAAAGATCGTGTTTTATTGAACGACCTCTTGCTACAATAGGTCTTTGCTCGACCTACCGCTACCGGCATATTAGAAATTTGTGAAAGTGAGGCAGAAATGCAGCCGATATAACCAGTCGGATTGAATGACCAAAAGGATTAATTGTGTGGCCGAGGAAGAAGAGATTACCGTAATCTTGATATGGGTTTTATGGTCTGTTTAATGGATCGGCCCATCCAGGCCAGGTCAAGTGGACCGATTCAAGAAAAGTCGCCGTGTACCGGAGGAATCAGACCAATACATCCCACTAGAAGTGTTATCGTTTCTGACGACGGATTGGTTACATGTTTATCCAAATTTTCTTGAAAAGTTGGATAGACATGCTAACACTGGAGGTGTATTTGGTCCTTATGACTTCAAAGATTTCATTAACTGAAGACCCCTGTGTTTTTCTAAATGCTTGTCCTCCACCGTACCTATTAGCTAAGTGAGCTATATTCGGAGTACAGCTGGTAATTGCGGAACCCCTGATCGTTACCAGACGTGTTCAGTTTGATTTCTAAATGGCTTCACATTTTCTCTTCGGAGTTCGTTTTTCCAGTTGTGAAGTACATTCAGCACAAACCTGTGAATAACCTTTACAATTGAAGCACTATGAGAGCCAAATAGCAGAAATCATTACAATCAATCAGATGGAATCCTTAAGGGTGCAGTTTATATTGGACACATGAAATGTTCATTGTAATCTTTGTCCACTTAAAAGTTCACACCATCCAAACATCAATCATGGACTCTCAGTCGGTCTTAGTAGTATAATTAATTGATTGAATTTATATAAATTGAACATCATCTACAATTGATTGCAGCTGTCGCATTTCCATAGACTTTCCAGTTGATCTCTTTCGAACAAAAAAAGTACTAGACTCGAGTTTCGCTCTCATTAGACACAGATTTAGTTAATACTCCAGATTAGAAAGACTGGTTTGTGAGTTAGATTGACGGAGAGATCACAATTTCATATGTGTGGTAACTACTGCTTGTTGTCGTGGGCAATCCATGCGGCCACTGTTACCAGTCAGTTTGATCAGTCCATTATCGGCTGTCATGTGCTGAAGACGTTGAAAATGATTCTGTCGACAGCATTGTCGCCCCCCCCCTTAGGCCCGACTGTCTCTTTAACTAAATGTCTTTACATACGCAGTGCCAAACTTTACCAAATCCTCTCTGGCAAGAGAGAAGTGCGAAAGTTTTTAATTCCTAGTTATTCTGGTTCGGTTCAGTTATGTTCACAAGCATCTGTGTTTAACTGTACTGAAAAGATGGAGTGCAGTAATTCCGATCAGCGTCCAGAACGATTATCGGACTGGCCAGATTTTTGAGAACGACCTGACCAGGTTCCAACACGGGTGAGAGCGCGAACATTCGGCGCATAGATGGACGGTCCAGATACGATTAAGTCCTTGGTAGATATCCCGAATCACACTGACCACACAGACTCGTTGCCTGTCATTTCAAATGCTTGTGCTGGCGTTTGCAACTCAAATGCAAATGACCGAGAACTCTTCCTGACTGCATATCTCTTCCTCAACCCTTGTTTCTTTCCTAAGATTATTTGACCGGATGTACTCGGTGAGTGCCGTTTCCCACTGATGAATGAGGCATACCTGAGAGGGAATACTCACCAGTCCTATTTTTCTTTTACACTAGTCAGCGGTCTCAGAAGATAGTTTAGCGCGAATCGAACTTCCTGCAATTGATAACACCTCCCGGGAGTTCAAAGGTAAGGGCATGCGACAGCGGTTGTAAACAAATAACGGTTTGATGTTAAACTTTTGTACAAGGAAATCCAGTACAGCACGGCTGGCTGGCTGGTGATGCTTTGATAGTTAGCTGTGCAAATGTGTGCATCAGTTACGAAAAGGTGTTTTCACACACCGTGAAATTTCTGTCTAACAATGGTCAACCTGAAAACAGAAGTCAAAAACAGCAGACTACAATTTATTGTCTGGGTCATCATAGACAGCAATACATCAGTGGTTTACACTGATGTTTAACTGCCACACAACCAAGAAGAAGAAAAAACAAACCCTGTTTAGGAAGAGAGAAAAAAAAGGGAGAGGGAATCTAGTCACTAAAAATAGCTACGTCTCTATTCAAACATACAACATCAAGGCGCCTACACATTGAAGTATTAATATATATATATATATATATATATTGTTGGGTCAAACAAGCATAGTTTGATTGTGCAAAATACACATGCCAACGTTACAGTATCTACTTGGCCAGATGTAATGAAAATCACCATCTCCTAAATCGTACAGTTTGATGTTTTTGAAGTGTTTCCAACTAAACAACTTCCCAGACTAATCGCCTTGTGCAGACAAAACTAACATTTTGAGTATAATGTGGGAAATTACTCGGGTATCGTTTCCGCTCCAGAAAATTAATCCCTACCAAATTCTTTTTTCGTCTGTTGCAGATATCGAAGAAATGTTGTTTGTGCTTTCGGAAAGCTATGTAAGTAGTACGTACATGCGTTTATATTTCTCGGTATTATACGTCGTACTTATGTTGTTGCCATTCCCTTTTATGGCTGCTCCTTATCACTTGCAGTTTGTATTAATGATCAGTTTGTTTATATTCCCCTGAGTAACGATCTGTTGCAAGACTGGTTTGTACGCCGTTAGTTGTATCTGATCATGTTAGACGGAAACTTTCGTCCAACAGTTCGCCCAGCATTTTACATCATCTTTAGCACTGGCCAAAGAGGTGGACCAGCGGAAGCTGCTTTCCCGTCGGGAGTTATCGGCAGATTGTTGCAAATTTGTCATTCGAGCTACTAAAGGAACGAACGACATGCTTATCTGCAACAAGTCAGAAGATTGGTTTGCTTGACGAATCGATCTGCTTTGCCAAAGTCGCTCAGACACAAGTGCATGCTGACCAGGTGTCCAAATGTACTGTTGACGCACTACTATCACATTTCGTCTGACGTTAAGACCCACAGAAGACTGACAAACAAATTCCATCTCGAAATCGGTGTCCATCATTGTTGTCCTATTTCCTATTTTTGTTCAACAGCGGAAGTAATGCAGGAGTTAACTTCCTTCCTTTCGATTTTGAACTTTACTGACAACAACATATCTCTGTTTGATCACTTCCAAATGCCACACTCGTCAAGCAGTATTTATATACAACACAGTCTTCTGGGATCCACGTTGCAACCTCAGTGCGCAGTGTCCCCTCAGGACTGTAAGTGCAACATGAACCCTAGGTTCTGAAACAAACCTAACAAGTTTGTTAACCACGGTGTATTGAAAAGGCTGTATCACTAACGATGCTAGATTGTGTGAGAGAGAGAGTCGGGACTTGCATTTCGCTTTATGGTATGGTCGTCTACAATGGAAGATTGCCTACGTTACTTGAAGATTGCATACAATGACGTTCTTCTCTGTGGGGAGTGATCGGCCTGAAGGCAGGGTACTGTTGTCCGACAACCTGCATGAGGCAAATGTTCTGTTGAATATTTTTCGTATTATGTTTGGAATGTGTTCTACGACTTTGAAGTGCAGTAATGCTCCAAAGCTGCACATAACAGTCTGTGACTGTAAAACGAATTTCTTGAGGTTATCGATCTATTTCTGAGTATGAGACTGTGCCGTACAATTTGAAACATCTCACTTAAACTTAACTGTCTGCATTTAGAGAAGCTTCACTTAAAACGACTGGACATGACCACCAACTACTGAGGATATAAAATGTTAGTCCCTGACCATCGATGTTTGCGTTCGATGGATCGCATCCGATAAAACTGATAGGCTAGCACTGGGTGTGTGAAAAGATGGGTCTCTTGTCGTGAGCATCGATCGAGTTCACTCATCTAAACGTTGATAGTGTATGTATGTAGGCGGTCATAACACTTATCGTGAATGCTACCTTATTGTTCACTACGCCTGGCATCCTTTACCGACCTCCCATCTCGAAGACTTGGTGATGGAAGGCAAACGCATCCACTAGTAGTTTAGGAATGGTTGATCATATTTGTCTCTCTGGCAGGGTCCACGTGACCTAATCTACCACCGCCTGGAAGCATTAAGGAATGTGATAACCATCGGATTCTTTGGCCTGGATCTTATCAATGAAGTAATGATAATTAGTGAAACAAGGCGATCAAACCCACAGGGGAAGTTGCATCGCGAGCGCTATCATTTTCTCACTTATGGCTGAGCAATATGTTTGAATGCTGAATACGTCTTGATCTTGGAGGTTTAAGTTTAGTCATAGGATGCTTGGGGAGTAAGTCCTCTATTCTTTCTTATGTGATCTTCAGAATAGAGCTTTATTCTTTTCCTGATTGTGATACTTAAGCGCCATCAACAACAATGACGAACTTGGGTTGTCCTTAGCGTCATACAAGTGTCCAACTTAAACCCGACCGGACTTGCAGTCAGATCAGCTTAGTTCTACTTGTGAAGAACTTGATAGCCAAAAGTCGAGGCTTTTAAGCGTGTCTGGACGTTTGCAGTCAACCGCATATACCGGATGACACTGTCGAGTAGACAATGAACAGTTCAGGAGGCGTTTTTCTTATGGTGAAGGTCAGGCAGGTTTGTTCTGTTGAAAGAATTGAGGCAACCACCTGTTGATTTCTCATTAACCTCATTGATCTACCACCTAACCTATATGCCATTTACCGTTGCACAGCTCTTCCATCCGGTGATTCACGTAGCGCTCTCACTGGTTTTCTTTTGTACAGTCCCGACGATGTCGCCCCTCAAGATTGCGTGACATCCTGGCATCGCGATCTTGTCGAAGTGCAGTCATGATTGGTACAGCTCTGGACCACGCAAAAATGCTACGAGTAAGTGATGTCGCTCCAAATTTATCACCTCTCGTGACACACTGTAAGTTATCATGCCAGCTCTGATCCATCGAGTTGAAGAGCATCTTTCGGTTCGTGAGAGCGTCCGATCACCAATGGCATAGTATTATAGGAGCAATGGTTTTGATGCGTAAGGCTACGATCACATCGTCCGAACATATTCCACTTATCCGGCCTTATGATGACGAATCCGCTTATCGTGCACAACGCGAATCGTTCAAGCGTCCGGCAAGTTCGGTTATGTGGAGTCTCTATTCAAGAGCGATACATCACTGAAACTGAGTTTCCAGAGAATCAACATCGCTGTAACGAATGCTTTCCACCCTAAACGCTACCTGGTTGCCAGTCCGATCTTTGTCTATTGGTCTTGTAAGAGTACAAGAGTATAACCGGCATGCATTCTATCGTACACATTTACATTTAGCTACGCTGGGTGCACCGACAGCAATTTCAGTGAAATAATTTTGGAATATGTTTCAAAGGAGTTGTTCGAAGTGGTGTACTGGTCCACAGGGACAAAGAGGTGAACTGAATTTTTCCAGCACGTTAGTGACCGTCTGCCTTATCGGTCTTGCGGGTTCGTTCGTTACCTTGATGTGTAATTAGTTGTTCAACTAATCAACCAAGATAGATCGCGGTTACCACAACTTTTCCGCACAACATAAGCCAGCAGTTGCTTTGAGATTATCCTCATGATGAATACGTACGCAAGTTCTAGCAGAATTTGCTTCAATACCGTTGTGATCGACTTAGCAACCTCCTTGATTGCTGATGAACGTACACGGAATTACTGAACCCGTTCACAAACTTCGCTTTTTTACTTTTCCGTAGGGACTTAGAACTGATCAAAATTTTTCATACCCGTTCTGCATGTAAGCTGTCCACACGTAAACTGCAGTTAAGTTTTTGTCATGTATCCGCTTACAATATCCAAAATAGCCAGGTTTCGAATCCTTGAACTGATCCCCAAGAATCAGCTCTGTCGTCGTATTACCATCAAGATCGGTGTGTAATACTTCTCATTTTCTAACGAGTAAAAAATATCCGTGTTATTTTCTCGAAATGGATCAACGGTGATAAGTGTAGCCCTGAACTTCGGATGCCCTTGTTCTTTATGTTTAGGTGATCTAATAATGACGTCTCCCTTGGTTTATTATTACAGATTGTACGCAACATGGGCACTATGCATCATCCCTGGGTGAGTCATTTGCGTCTACGTCGTTCATTCCACATTATGTGAAGTTAGAACCAATAATGTCCACGTTAATATGTTTATGGATACAATATGTTCACTGTCGTGCAACGTGCTTGCATTTTGTGAGGTTGCTCAGCACTTAAGTTCTCTTTTGCATCGTCTTATTATAAGAAAACAGGAAAAAAATATTTCCTTAATTATGTGTTCCAACGCAGTTGACTTCTGTATCTTCATGTCATGGATGAGACTGCACACTTGTTTGGGCGCGTTCCATTTTGAGCTGTTGGCGTTTTCCCATGTAACTGACGTTTGAGCTAGTATGCTGCTGTCTTAGGTTGCCCATCGGTTGTTGAGATTCGAATGTAGTTGGCTACTTTTTAACACGCAGCTACCCTTCGTCGTGGAATTCTCTCCTAGAAGCACCACCACGGAATATCCCAACAGCCTACCGCATTCGCGCTTAAATTGTCCACTCGTTCGGACCTAGCTATCAAGGTTCGTTAGTAACCAGAGTAACAAGCTCACGTAATAATTTCCGTCATCACAGCTACGCCATCGTTAAATCGTGAGCGACCATTATCCCATCCTTCAACGATAGCAGTTCAGCATGTAGTTGACAGGGGACTAGCCACGTGAAACATGTCGTCTGAAGGTCAATCACACGCTCATCGTAGCCACAATGGGTTGAATGAACCACCACTTCGAAAGTAGATTACCGGCATACCCCATGTCAGCGGCAAACTGTCATACTTCGAGGCGTGGCTCAGTTTTCGGTGAAGCATAATTAACGAGGCGAATCAATGAAAACCACAAAAACACCGCATGCTCTGTAGTTTCTGCCTTATGCTCAATTGCAACTTCGTCGTATGTTCGCAAAGCATGGACTCCGATCATTTTGGTTTTTTGTCAATTAAATCTTACGCATCTTCCTTTTGCCTTCAAACTATAATTCTCTTTTTCTCATGACTGTATAACCTAGTAGTAGCGTCAACTACTAACTAATCACTACTAACATACGGTACGACGGTAGGTATCACATTGTCTCAGTACTGTATAAAGGAGGTGCATAAAGAAGAACAGCTACCCTAAGAAATGACCAGCAGTTATGATAGCCAATTAGAATAAATTATAATATTAAACGGATTACGTCACAGTTCACTTTTTGGAGTGTAAGAATGTAGTCGGTGTGCTCATTATTTGTGTTCAGAGTACGGGGCCGGTCTTTTTTTGCCTGACGATACAGATTACTCAACCTATCCTATTTAGATTGTTGTTGATGATAGTGTCATGGAACTGGACTGGACCTGCCACCCCACCGGGGTGTGTGATCACTCGTTGTTGATGTAGGTGACTAATTTGTCGACACAAACATCCGACCCACTATATCTTTCGGAGACATCCGCTGGACATTTTACCATGATAGTTCCCAGTGGACATGATGTGCACCTGCAGTCGATCACAGGAGCAATGGCTTACTCCGATCACTAATCATAGTTACGTTTTAATTTGAGACCCTTTCACGTGACGGATTGTTCTTCTCCGTGCCGAACTACTGCGCTGACTCAGTCGTCTGGCGAAACGCACGCTTTTGTGATCCAAACATGAGTTGGTGTGTGCCCAACTTTAGTATATGCTACCTGTTGTGTTCCACTGTGAAGAGTTTTTGGTGGACAGCTGTTTTTACCTTGTAGTCATTTTATACATATTACGCAGCTACATACCGCATATTACAGTTACATTTGTGTTCCTTGAAGCACGAATGCTCAGTTTGTTCATGTGTTTACTGTCTACTTTTGTTCGATCCTTTGTCCTTAACAGAACTGTCCGCACGGAAGACCCACCATGAGACATTTGTTCCATCTCGGCCGGTTGGGAGCGGAGTAGTAGATTCCCTCCGAATTTTACGTCCTACTTTTTTCCACTCAATCACTTGTTTTTCATACGACGACTAGACTTTATTCCCCCCAGATTTCATACAATTTTTGCCTTTGTACGCTTCCTATTTTTAATACATTCCCTTTATACTGTTACCACTCGTGTCGGGTATACTTAACGGTGAATCCAATGCCGAGCAAGAAAATACGTAGGACATGTGTACATACAGCAGCTGAAAGGTTAAACATCTAATCAGCTGCGAGAAAGCGGCCATTTGAGCTACACGCAATTGTTAGAATTGATTAACTGGTTGATTGTTTAAAAAAAACTCCTAAGAAAATTCTCTAATCGGCTGCCTCCGAATCAAGTGGATATACGTCAGCTTAAGCCGCACAGATACACTCGGTTTATGCATGGTAAGCTTGCTCTCGGGGTTTCTTCATGAAGCCAAATATGGCACACTTATTTTAATCATATGCAGAAGGTACTGTACTAATAATCAAGTTTTGGAACCTATGTGCTTAACTGTTAATAAGTCGACTGTACAGAATAATGTAGTGACCACAGTTGTGTAATCTGCTCCATCTGGGTATGAACACAATGTTCTGCCGTTGTGTTTAACCTGGTGATAAAGTAACGAAAACAAGTTTGTTTGCCACACTTCTATCTCTTTTAATTTAGTTTAGTTCTACAATAGATTCACTGAAACCATTACCAAAACCTTCCGGCGCTAGAACAATCCATTCTGGTGAGACCCTATTTTTTGGACTATTTTATAGCAAGACTCATGTGATCACTGGATGTAAACGACATCCGATGCAGCGGTGTGGCAATTGATGGTGAAAAGTAGTTCAACAAGTCTGTTTATTTTGGTAGAGACTCAAATACCAAATTTGACCTCGAGGCTCAGTCGGTACGGCGCTTGCCGCGTTAGGACATATTGTTAATGTCTCTGGTGCCAGACTAACCAAATACTACCATTCATCCTTACTTCTTTTCTAAATTGACAGACCGTTGAGTGCGATCTCCATTTTTTTTTCACAGATCCGTTAGATTGTTGCCGCAATCAATTACAATCCACACCGCAATATTATCGAGTACGACTTAAAGCTAAATTACTATGTGCATGTAACTCATTCATCACCAGATCGACCAAATGATAATAACTTGAAACAATGTTTCTCTTCAGGAGAATCACCAGTGGCTGTTGTTTTGTAGAATCATAAACCTATTGTCCTCATTCTTCTTTCATGGCATGAACATCTTATTCTTAATCAGACAGCTGCCACAACCGTGTGAACTGCTGGATAATGGAATGCCGCCTAGGCTATATGGGTTTGGTCAGTATTATTGTGATGAATTACCAGGCAGGAAGTGTGAGCATTCCAACTCTCGGCGGAATACCTCAACGCAGGGGAGGTGCGTTCAAAAACCTACAGCGAGGGATCGAGGATGGCGTGGGCGACCGAATGAGTAATCGCTCGACTGGATCGGACGAACGGGTGAGACATGGCAGACAAAATAGGACGGACTACCAAATCGGAGGCGCGATTATTCCAATACTCACAGGAATATCTCGGCACGGTCGTGGAGTATGGTCAAAGCCCACAGTGGATAGATGGAGGACAACACGAGCGACCGGACAAGCCATCGTTCAACGAAATGGGATTAACGGACGAAGATTGGCAGGCGGGAAACCCCTGGATAGACGGCGCAGATCACACACACAAACCGGTCAAAAGTGCACACGACGTGTGAGCGAAAACCGGGGGATTGTTGTCAACTGGAATTCTGATTCAAAATCGCGAGCGCGCGTGTGGCATGGTAACTAGCGTGTTGGACAATAGAGACTGGGCTTTATTGGACGCCTTTTCGCTACAGTATGTGGGCCTAATGATATCGTGATATTGGCTCACATTTCCATTGATTATTCAACACTAACCGGACGGATACGATTCATATTTCACGATCTTAAGCGCGAAATTTGACCCCTTCTAAGGTTAAAACAGACAAAATTTGGATTAATCATTTGCAACTGCAGTTTGTTTAATTGAGAGCGATTTTTTTCATGAGGTGAAAAATTGCAAATGTATTTATCCAAGTCTAAAGAATTCAGTATATCAAAACACAATTTGAGCAGGTTGATAACAAAAATGGCTTAAATCACGAAAATACTCAAGTAATTCACAAGTATGATACATACGCGGTTGACCAGTGAAAAATCACTGAGACCTTATTGCATACTGGAAGCAAAACAAGGCGGCTCGAGTCAGGTCGATTTAATGATTGAAAGTCAATCGGGACAGCTCGCTGCGAATCCAGGATCCTATCTGTAAGAGATAAATAACACACGACATATACTTATCAGTACAGTCGTACTGTCATACAATGACTACCAAGAGATTGAATCAACACAGTAACAAGTGATAAAGAATGACGCATTCTCCGGAAAACTCGAGGTACGACGCAATCAGTCGTTGGCCAGATAATCAGGTTGCACAGTCCATCATGACTAGGTCCCGTATTCTGCATGCCAACTGGCATTATCTACCGAGACCATCAGTGGCTGGGTAAAACCGCGTGATGCACAAGCAACGACGTGCTCGCAAAATTCGGAGACCCCGGCTGTTCTGTACCAGACACACTTCAACAGACACTGACGTTAGCGGTCTTGTGTCAAAATTGGCCTGATGAACAAGCTGATTACAGACTCGGATCAGCACCACGAAGTTATCCCTTAAAGCCACTTACTGATAGCGTCGTCATGACAGATTTAAACATATTGGACATGCACCAACACTGAAAGAAGTTATTTGTATTTTAGACGACTTACCTGGTGTTGCAGCCCCCGCCAGTGGCTTCGGAGAGAACGATTCGCACTAGACCTCGGGATACAACAGCTAATGTAGCGTATTATTGGTTAGGATAAGGTCGCCTGTGGTATATCCGTAGTAGTGGGAGAACTGACCCAGCGAATAAGAAGGTGAACGAATTGATAAAACACAATTGGTTGCCCTACGCTGTACTCTCTCAATCAGACGGTCAAAATGTTTGAATAGTTAACGCGAAGTGACGGTGTAACAGTGGGTCAAACATTATGAAATAGCTCCAACAAGAAGGGTCCAAGCAACCGAATACGCATCTCAAGGGTCATGTTGGCTTCTTTGTCACCGAAGCGTAGTTAGGGGACACTGAAATCTTCCGAAGCAATCACCCCAGGTCCCGCTTGCGGATAGTGACAGCTTCCCACCGCCTAAAAAGCCATCGACGTAAGATGATTAACCGATGTACATCTCTTACATTTGGAGGCTGGAGATGCAAACTATTAAGATCACTTTGAAGCTATTCTCTTTCGGCAATATTACCCACTATTCGTTACATTTTTGTGTTGTCAGTGTTTAACGATACTAGGAAACTTATTAGCTCTGGCAGCTCAAGAACAAATAACAGGAACAACAGCGGGCTTAGAACGAAACCCTGACGCACACAGCTGAATTAAGTTAAGTTCGCACAATATAGCAACGAACCGGCCAATTAAAAACGTAATTTGTCGTCCAACAGTAATAGTTAACGTAAGCACTAATGCCTCAACAAAAAGGGTAGCGGTTTTCTAATGAAATGAAATCGTTCAGAACCACTCAAGCCTTTGCTGTTTCGATTTCATCGACCGGGTAGCCAATTATGCGATATAAATGAATCAATGGAAATATAAAAAGTAGCATCTACGTCGGCCATTTGTTTTGATCCCGCCCAAGGCTGGATACCATTCCACTTAAGCATCATTCGATCGAACAAGAGTGCTACACAAAAGTGCTGCGATAAGAAAAACTATGACATCAAAGTCGAACAGCCGGAGAATTCTGGAATTGCTTGGTATAAACTGTCCGTATCAATCATCATGATCATCATAACAGCCATGAGCCTGACCAGAAGGTACTGTGGCTCGGGTCGCCGCTCACCCCAACAGTGACGTGGAATATCGCACAAGAAAACGTTACTAAGGAGGTTGAAAATTAATAAAAGAAGACTAAGCTGAGGAACTGGAAGTGGTATGGATGTAGGTACGCCACTGACTGCGACACACCCCCACCTCGGTTAGCGCCTTTAACCAGCAGTTTGAGTGGGCACGAGGACCTCATTCAGGCAGGCGACACCTACCCACTTTGCTCAGTGGAGCAGTCAGGGTCTTTATATTTCGTCACCACATTGTTGCTTGATCACCACGCGGTTTCATCCAATTGTTAGTGGTCTCACTATATAATGTTCGGTACGAAAAACGACCAGATGACATACGGAGTACGTGACCTAACCATCGCAGGTTGTGCACCGTGAGTAATGGACCAATTGATCGCGCATCCTGAACATTCCGGAATACGCGCCGGCGAACGGTCACGTTGCTCACGCGATCAGTCTAATTAATATGGGCTATCTGGCGGAGACAACCATAGCCAAGCACAGCAAGCCTGTTGATATCTTCCTTGCGAACAGGCCACGTTTCCGAACCACGGAACAAAACAGAACGGACACAAGCATTATATGCTCTTCCTTTCAGCGACAATCGAACGTCTTTTTGAGGCCACAGATGCAGTTTGACAAAGGTAATACGTGCCTTTGCTGTCCTCGCCGATCTCATCAGTGTGTCCCAATGAATCGCTAAGACAATGAAAAATGGTTACCACAGGAATGAAAGCTTGAGGAATGACCGCAGAATGTAGGACAATGTCAATGCGACCAACAACAAACGTGTTACCAATGCGTAATCAAGATTGTGGTAAATTATTGCATGCTGAAAAACATTTGTTCACGGATTTCGCAATAAAATAGCAACCAACATACCCTGCAAGCACGAGCTTGACAGAGCTATGCTCAGCTGTACTCAGTCAGTGAAGCTCACGTCTAGTTAGGCATAGTCAAACCGCCAGACCTTGACGTACAACTACAACCATTTGTGGCTAACAGTCGGGTTAGTTTGTTTAGGCAAACTGATTCATCGAACAGCCAGCCAAGGGTCAAGTACTGACTTGACAAAACAGCAACAAGATGAGGGCCAGTTGCCTTATTCGTAGTTATGCTAGTCATGAGTTAGAAACGTTCTCGGATATGACACAGTGTTCATGTTAAGCTGGCGCAATTATTTCTTCATTATTCAATGATCCATTGTGATGATTAACTCATCCAGTAGCACATTAACATCAGACCAAGACGACAAGAGATTCCCAAACTGGAACAAAGTCGCCAGGTTGAATTCTGTTGGTTCAGTCATCACCACGCAGTTCAAAAACGCACTTACGTTAAAAATCTCAACCGTGTTGATTGGCGCACTGAATGTATAGCCCTTGCTAGTCAAATGAGTGAGCACAGCCTCAGTGGACACGTTCCCCGGTGCACCAGGACCAGCGTATGGGCATCCGCCCAGACCACCAACGGCTGAGTCTACTACGCGCACACCATACCGATCTAAAGCAACACTGATGTTTTCCAGCGCTTTGCCACTGGTCTCGTGGCAATGCACCGCGACTGCTTCACGAGGGCAAACTCCAACGCGATTCAGTAAGACGGAAAGTAGTCGATCCATGCTAAAATAAGAAAAGAAATGTACATTATTGGTGGTTGGGGTTCAGAGTACGTGCAGAATATTAATGTACGCAGTTCAACTGTAAAAACAAGCAGTCCATGTTGGATTTCGGGAAAAAGTTCCGTTCTACAACTCTGACGGATTGCATTCTTCTACTGAGTAGATTTATTATTGGTTCAGGAGAAATAATCCACACTTTACCCAAGTACTTTATTATTTATCATATTCAGAGAGTGGTTTCTCATTCAGTTTCTGCGTACCAGGCTTAATCTCATCACAACCGATGCACGGGATCTAACTTCAAAACCAACCCTTCTGTTTGGTTGTAACGCTTATACAAGTCTGTACACCCACTCTGCGTCAAGAATAGTGCTACAGCAGTCGAGTTAGTTTTCGTGACTAATTGCCTTCTTACTCTACCAAAAAGCACGACGCGTTCGAGACAATGCTGGTAGAGAAAATGATCATCACCGTTAGAGAAAAACCGATGGAATGAACCCATAAGTCTGTAATGTGCGTAATTGGTTTTCGTCTTTTTGATTACAATGTGTTTTGCCCAGCCGACTTGTCCACCGTTTTCCCACCTATCAACAACGACTTCCTGTGTTCGTCCGCTGTCTACTATAATCATGGCTGTTCGCTGTTGACAGCTCTCTCTTTATTGGATTGAGGTAGCAACTGGCTTGTCTGTGCCTTATCACCTAACGACTTACCTGACTCACGTGGTATACGTCATTCATCACATCAAACAGTTGGTGGAAGCTATTGTGCAGCTGGAGGATAGAATGCGACTGGCCTACAGTGTCCGTGTTGTAATTGTCTTGAAACATTCCCGTATATAGTGGCCACGTACCAGCATCTGTTCCCAAAAGGATGAATGACACTTCGTCATAAAATTGTCGGAAGCACGAATATCATCTCTGTTACAGGTTCTACTTGAAGATCCATCGGACTTGTAATTTTCTCTTAATATTGCAGATTGTTCCAGCCGTGAATGCCGATAGTGAGCGTTCTTCAATTGAAGTCAAGTACTTCTTCAAATCTAACCGCGTTCCCTTCAGACAAAAACAGCTGAAGTAACAACAAAAGTTTTTCCAACAGACCGAAATAAATTCACATGGATGTCTTCGAAAAACTTTAAAAGAAATTTTCATGCCGACAGAACGCATTGATTGGACATTTGTCTATACCACATTTCATATGGACTGAACATTACCCACAGTTGATTGCAGCTATCGCATTCTCATAGATTTCCCACTCAGCTCCTTTCGAACAAAAGAAGCACCAGATTCGATTTTTGCGCTCAATAGAGCTCATTGGTAGTGCATATCCTTGCCACGACCAAGACTAGAACTCCGGCGCCACTGACCTCACATTAGGCACGATCGAATTATCATATGTGAACGCTCAACCACTTTCGCTTGTGAGTAATGATCAGGTTGACCGATCGTCTCGATAAGAGACAGTAACTGTCATGTTAACTGCAATCGATGACCCCTCGACTAAGACTTCTCTCGAAGTTGAAATCACAGAAATCGTTGACTTGTTGAGCGGTATTTCGATTACTAATGAGTAGTAGAGGATTTTGATTTTTATGTAGACTGAACACCTTATTTATCACGTATGCTTTTGGTTACACGTTTTTGTTCATTCTGCACACACAAGGAATTTTTAGTGCATATTTATGCGCACGTTATTACCTGCTTAATGAATATAAATTTCAGTTTTACTAGTGTCTGACCTGGGATACTGATTGTTACGGGTTTAACACTACTCACGTTTGACAGCAGTCAACGCGCCCGAACAGTCCTTCTGATCGATCCTCTTAAAAAATAGCACCAGTAATGCACATCCTTATTTTGATCAGGGACCACACTCCGGTTATGGTGTTTATAAAGCGACTGTATTGATCACAACTACTCTGGTAGCCGAATATTACGTACTACTGAATAATCTCGATAGTGAGGTTACCTAATGTAAGTAACACGACGATGGCTGTCTTCCCATGAGATAACCGGAACAATTTCCACAAGTGACTACCACCAAACCTTTAGAGGCGATAGTTCGATCACGTCTATTGTGAGGTCAAAGGAGCAACGGCAATAAACACGCTCGTTCCATAAGCATGAGAGCTGATGCGGAACTCCTGCTCGGGATCAGAAAACGTACTATTGATGAGCATTAACAAGTGTGAAGGCCCCGATGAAATAGGAGTGATACTCCATCTCTAAGAATATGGACATTATCGAACAGCCTCTGCGTGGATGAACCGAAGGAAGACCGTGCAGAACCATATCGATGATTATACACCCCCGCGACATTATAAAACCATCCTATTTCTTGGAAACCTATTTTTTGTAAGCGATCCGACAAAAACAATTCCTCGTTAAAATAAGCGAACGAAAGTTATCAAGAAGTTTGTTCGAATAGCCCTCATATAGAAAGATTTACGCAAAAAAGCATGAAAAGGGGGCCACGACGAAATTATACAGTCACCTCAAGTGGCTATGGTGCGTTCAGACTGATGCGCTGACCTAACGTTAGTTGCTGAGTGTTTTGACCACCGGATATGTCTTATCATTTAATCGTATTTGCAGTTGCCGACCCGTATTGTCGATGATCTGGATGTGAACCACTCATCATGCGACCAGCGTTTTACATTACATTTACGCTATCCACCTCATATCAATAGTGAGCCGATCGATTTGAAGAGATTTTAGTCTACCAGCAGATGTAGTTAGACATCCCTTGGAGAAGCGGTGCACCTATACGTATTTGGGCACATCGACTGGGGATAGTGAGAACAAGCCCTAGTGTGGACTACACACGGGCTGGTGAGCATCACATCGCACACGAAAAAATTTCCGAGTCGTCGAAAGTACTTAATATTGGCAAACCAACTCAGTTCAACCATCAGAGATAAAAATGGCTCACTTGTCTTTGAACGTAAACGACAATTCGACTGCAGGGTGTGACCCATAAAAATGTAACTCCGTTTGTTTCTCGGAAGAGTGTGCGCCCGAAGTGATTTATCAAGCTCATCGAGGCAATGCGTGTGCGTTATTAACCTTGGAAAACTTGCTGTTCAATTCCACACTAAATTGTTGCACTCAGACACGAAACAGTTTGATTCAACTTCAGACAGTGAACAGTAAATAATGTTTTTACCGATGAAAAGCAACAGCTTCGATCATTTAGAATGTGCCCGAAACCGACTGAGGATACGGAATTTGGGAATAGTTTGTGAGCAATCGGTAATGCTAGTTAACGGTGATGCTCCACTTAGGAACAGGCTGGCAGTGAAGCATCACACAATTGAACGTTACTGTCGATTGCTCACCAGCTGTCTTCCTCAACTGATCGTAATCGAAATGATTCTGACCGTTCACTACAAAAAGGTAAACAGAAAGCGGTGCAAGTGGTAGAACAACGTCGTACCTTTCAGGTGTGCCAACTCCGATGGTATCACCTAACGAGATCTCGTAACAACCACGTTCCCATAACTGACTGGTCACACGTGCCACTGCATCTGGTGAGATCGATTTTTCGTATGGACAGCCAAGCACGCAGGAGATGTAACCACGCACGGGAATTTGATAATGTTTGGCAAGTTTAAGGACCTGCACGTGAACAGAGACAAGAGTATTTTCATGACAAGGCTGCCAAATGTTAAACTTAACATCGTGATTTCTACTCCTAGTAATTTTGAGTCAGTCACTATGTTTTGAGTAGTCTAGCACAGGATGCAAAATAGTGCCTAAAGTGACGCTTAGTGTTACGCAGTATCCAGTCATATTTCACCACAGCAGCTCATTAAGTGACAACACTACATTCATTCATCCAAGGAAGCGGTCGAATGGAGAGCCTCGACGTTGCGCTGTGGAAAACAATCACTCTGACATTATCTTCTCGATGGTCACATTACGGTAACTGGGATTACGACTCTCTAGACAACTTAAATTGGATCAGGTTGCCCCTCTGTACAGATACAAACGTTACTCCACATGAAGGGACGTTCCATTATAATCGAAAGTCTCCTGAAAGAATATTGTTATTTGGCTAGTTTTCGATTCTTGGTCCGACACTGACGTGTAAGAATGTTCGATTCTCTCAACAGCAACCCGCTGTTGAACCCTAACCTGCAACTTTCTGATGGTCGAAAAGAAACCGTTTCATTTCGGCACCAGGGGTCATGTGGCGACTAATCTGCAGATCATACTTCCGAAATACTCATAAACCCAACCCTAACACTTTCAGACTGTACGACACACTACCTGAACCAATTTTAAATTCCTGTGTAACAAGAAACGAATCAAAACGTGACATTCACATTCAGTGATCTTCTGCGGCAACAGCGGCGTACGAAACCATATAGGTGAACGAACCGGAAAACATGATACTCAGATCCAGTATTTTATAATTACCCAACGAACATTAGTTTGCTAACCAGAGGGAGTGTTGTGTTGCATGTCCTGAGTATTCATCTATTTCTTGTGTTGTTACTAACTCGTTAAACTCAGACAATGTTTTCTTTAGATTATAGCGTGCACGTCTATTATTTCTGTTTCCGTCATCTGAGTTGACTGGTTCCGACACAACAATCATATCGAACATAAATACAGTGTATCCTAGAAGAGTGAATATAAGCACTTGTATGGCTTGAGTTAACGTATTTGTGAAGACCCACCGCAACAATATAATACCTGCTCTATCTGCGGTCACATTTATGATTGTCAACTGAATTGCTTCGTACGTTACAATCGTATTCGATCAAGCACACCCACGCCAATCGGATTCTATAACGTAACTGTGACAATCCACTAGAGTTCAAATAACAGATGCGAACTTACTATCCGAACAGCAAAACCCGTAAAAAGTTGGCAGCAGATAAGTCATCAATTCCATACGCTGATTGCTGTCTCGTATTCTAAGCTCTGAAACAGCATATATCAAATGTTAACGATCGAAGGAGTTATCAGCTTACATGTTTTTACATTATGTGAGTATGTATATAAATTCGTAATATGAAGTTGAACGGCGGACCACATCAATCAGAAGCGCGGTCGTAAAGGATTGGGTCTATGAGACGACATAATGGCTATCTGCAATTGATATACATCATTAAGACGTCCTGAAACCAAACAAAGTTAGGGAAAAGAAACGCACCTCGTCAAACCTTTTAAGGCTTTCATCTATTGAACAGTTTATATTACGTTTGGAAAATGTCTCCGATGCCGCCGCGAAAATTGCTACTTCATCCGGCCGTGCTTTGATGGCTCGTAACATTCCTTTTGTATTTGGTACCAAAGCGGAATACTTTGTATTAGGATTTCGTTGAATCTGTTGAAAAACTTGTAGTGCATCAGCCAACTGTGGAACCCATTTCGGATTCACAAAACTGGACACTTCAATGTGATCAAGTCCAGCATTAGTTAGCCTAAACAACAAAAGAGAAAATAGCAATAAAACAGATCGAAAGAACTTCACGAGCTAACTTGTTGACTAAGGCGATTTTGGTGTGCGTCGGAATAATGGTTTTTTCATTTTGCAGCCCATCTCTGGGACCAACTTCCACCAATTTAATGGTTTCTTTCATACTGGCGAAACCTCGGTACATCAACAGGCGCATTGGCTATGTGGACAGCGTAAATGTAAACACGGAAAGTAAAAACTACATTCTGTTTGTAGATGACCATTTGAGGCGAAAATTTGATGTAAAGGCGATCAGAATGTAAAAGCTGAAATTTAAAAAAAAATTACGAACAGTTCAACATCAGTATATCTTGGCCGAAAGTAGAATATGGTGATTATCGGCGCTCGAGTTGAACAAAGTGATCGAGCAAAGCTTGAAACAGCTTTCTGAAAAGATCATGAGAGCTGTTAAGTTTGAGACGGACGGAAAGTAAAAGCCAGAAAAACGAATAACACAGAAACAAAAGGTCGCAGCTGAATAGATGATCGTCATGGAATGAGTCTTAGTTAGTGTTCAAGCTTTAAATAATAGAAGTGTTTTAGAAAAGACCGATTTGTGTGGCTGGCTTTTGATGCGCAGAGTTGATCAAACAGTATTCACAGTTAATAACATCGATAACTTGAAGAATGAGAAGGCTTTCAAAAAAATTCACACTCTCCTTCACTGCAATACATGGCTCACCGTCCACATGGTCGCGTCAACAAAACTGTGGGTTGATGAAATAACACTAATCAGGTAGGAAATGTGATACACGGTCACAAATAATCTGCGCATAACAACGCTGATGGGATCAGCCTCACTACAACACTAAAAACACTTTAAGCCTTGAAACTGCAAAGTGCACCCTATACAGACAAGTCATATCACTTAACTGGTTTGGCATATAGTCTGCAGAACTAAATAAAGTGGTGTCATCCTCATACGCAATATCAGTCAGCTCATCATATGGTGAACGCTCCACTCCGCGATACTTGGAACCTCCGAGTACTTCGTCCAGAACATCGTTCACTGCATAGTAAGAGAGGAAGATCAGGCACCGCTTGAAGTGAAGAACGCATCTGTACACGCGGACTACGTAGCCCGAGTGGACATACAATGATTTCTGCAACCTGATTCAATTCATTGGAACGCCTCTACATCATAAACAACCTCGGAAGACATGACAGTCAACCGAATCAAAAACAGTCTTTACGCTCAAAATATAACGACCATTCGCGCAAAACGAGTGTCCACGCCTCCACTTCTGTCGCGCGATGAAAGCACAGTCACTAGATTCGCTAGCAAGTCGAAAATGTGTTTTTCTCTTGTCTGGTCCACAGTGTGTTCTAGATGCGGTCGTATTATGAAATCTTGGTGTGGTAGAAACGATGTTGATACCTCTGTGGTTTTTACACGATGTCCGGACACTTTTGAAAATAGAAACGACTGTGAATAATCATTGAGTCAGATTCACTTTTCTGGTCACCTACGCGGAACGAACGAGCGTTATCGGTTGGGATAACAGTCAGTCACCACCATCTTTGCAAAAAGCTTGAGAAAACACTGTTTTGGGCATTGCAACGTTTCGAAAATTTAAGCTCCAAGGCCACCTCGGTTTCTAAAGGACGACAGTCAAAAGAACCATCACTAATAGCAGTTTTTAACAGTCACAGCGAAGTGAGCTGGCTCATACCAGTTAAATTCTTTCACAAAGAGCCCAGCTCATTTGTTAAGCTATTGCAACAATCCGTAAATTCATAAGGTACCCACTTTACGTACGATCCGACTAAAACCTCAACTAGTTGTTTAGCTTATTCAGTTAAGTAATTCTCACGGACCTTGCGCCGACTTCTCGTAAGTCTGTGTTTCAGTTCGCGGCGGTCACTATCGTGTTCGGAGTCAGGAGAATCAATCGACGATCGTCCACAAGTGCTATCGAATCAGTAAAAATCTACGTCCACACCATCTGCAGTGCTTTTTGAAACAGACCTCTCCTCGACAGCCTTGCATAGTTCAAGGGTAGGTTGATGAGTAAGTAGGTAACTCGCCTTCAAAGAATTCATACCAGAAGGTTGCGCCGCAGCGTCTTAGACAATAGACAAGTTATAGGAACGGAATGATATGTTTTTGCCGGGCCGAAAGGTAATGAATTTGAATAGACGAGCTGAAATAGGAAGTAAGATAGGGAGCTTGTTTCTCAAAAGTGACCATAAGCATGGCAAACTAAAACAGAATTAGAGAATTGCATCCGTTAGTTTGGCGCATGCGCCGTGTCCGTTTATTATGAACTCAAGTTTCTGTTCAAACGATTCGATGTTGCCAGCTTCGACAATGCGCCTATTGAGATTGTTCTATTTTGGGCATTGGTGACAGAGCAGACAGTTCCGTTGATGCTGGGTTTTTGGTCGATGACAAGTTATTGTTATATTGAACAAAACCTTGTCCCGATGATGGAAGTCGTTGAAGTTCGGCACATAAGGACCAGATTGCCTTGCAGTCACCTGTAATTGAGAGGTAAGAATTGCAGGAAGTTAAGGTGTGTAAGATTGTGTAACCCCCATAATCGTTTTGTTGGGCGAGGCTACGCATCATCACCATCATAGACAGCAATACATCAGTGGTTCACACTACCACACAACCACGAAGGAAAAGAAAGGCAAACCCTGTTTAGGAAGAGAGAAGAAAAGGTGGAAACGGGAGGAGACCTAACCACTAAAAATAGCTACGTCTATATTCAACATCAAGGAGCCTACACCTCGCAAAACAAACAACCGGGCTGTAAGTGACAGAAAGGCGTCATCAGCAAGACAGCTTCCACGGTATTCACTGCCCCGCGTCACTAAGTGCACTCACATAGACAACTTGGTCAAACAATGACAACATTCACACCACTGAGCTCGGTTAGCCGCCATCTCACCTAAAGTTTCAAGCCATCGATTCTGTGAGTCGCGATGTCCCCAGCCCGGGAGACGAACCCGATCTACAGTGACCAACCCCTACGTGAACGATTTCGTTTGTCTACACCAGACGTTCGTGCGAGAGCGGCCTGTTGGCCTATTTGTTTTAGAGTGCGAACGTTGAAGGTACCTATATTAATTCGCATTCTAGGTCTAAGTAAGGAACGAGGGAGGCCTGAAGCTAAATGGCAAAAGACGGAACTTACCGGCTCAGTGTTACCATGGTTAGCTACGTCTGTTGTGAGACCTGTGGAGTAATTATCAGAAATGGAGGTTGAGAGGGGCCTGAGAACTAAACTTGATAGGACAGTGGGGGAGGGGTCAGCAGTAGCATATTTTCACCTATCCACTTTGCTGTATGCAGCAGATCGACTCGGTTTATATTGCGTGACAGCCGATGCAGTATGGAATTACTTATTTTGTGGGTATTCACGGCTGCCTGTGGGCTAAGCTACTGCCAGGGCGTCCAGACCTAGACAAGAGAACGATTAGGGTTCTCAACCAAAGCCTTTGGCTCAAAAGCCTACATCGCAAGGCAGCGAGTGGGTGGCGGTGTACCAAAACTGGCACATATTTCGGAAGAATATGTCAACCTTCTTCTAACCCCCAACCTGGAGGACCAGGAGACTGGTTTGTCAGACCTCTGCCTATTGGCCTGCCTGGTATGAGTGACTCTGTCTGTGTGGTGGCCACACCGTCCAGTTCAACCCAGGAGGTCATCGAGATGCGCAAGCCGTCACACCGCGTCAAGGTCCAGTCTCGTTGTGACGGAGTCTTGTTGGTGGTCTCGTGCTGACGCTACATCGTCTCGAGGGACTGCACAGGATTTATGGCTGTAAGTTTACCCTGAGGATCAGTCTGAACAATGTTCAAGCACATCCTGTTGAGGAGGACGGAGAGATCGAGTTAGTGTCTCTGGGCGACGTTTCGCACACTAGGCAAATGACGCGTAATTGTTAGAGGAGTTGGGATCAAGGCTGACCCTCTGTGTCTAGTTGGGATAATCCATGACCACATCGTGCAAGTCACTTCGGGCTAGAGCATCAGCTATAGCAGTTTGCGTTTCGAACAGTTAAACGACAGACAGTCCGTTATTGACTAATCAGTGAGCTTGCTCAGAGCAAGATGGAGCTGCCCTTTGTCAGACAAAAAAGCGATGTAGCTCCACAGTTTGGATTTACCTGCATACAGAAGTACTGATGATGTCACACGGGAGGGCAAGCAAACAGAGTGAATAAGAATAGACCAAAAATAGAACTCCGTAACACGTCAGTGGAAATGGGTCTACTCTGAAAGAGTACACCGTTTACTCGAACGCTTTAAGAGTATCAATGCCAGTAGTCGCTCAGTCAGTCTTACTTCCAACGACCCTACACTGCGAGAATCTTCTGAGAAGCAGCGTAACTTTCGTTGACGCGCCTAGATTTCTCTACCCCTTCCAACCTGAAAAGTTTTCTTACTAATCGTAACATATTTGATCCACTGGTTCGACTACGTTATTTATTATTACCTGACGCTACGGGTCTGTGGATTATTTTCTTAGTGTTATTCACTAGAGAATCATCACGACTTGCCCAGGGTAGTCTTCTGAATTTGGCCGACTTCAGGCGCACAAATTCTGATAGAACATTCATCGTATCAATTTGAGCCTAGCAGTCGACTACAAGTATTGCGTGATTTACCCTATCAAACGCCCTGGTGAAAACTATGAGAATGAATACTATTCTCGGCCGGGTGCTTTGGTCCACCTGTCAGTAGCAGCGCCTCTCTCCGAAATCCATGTTGTTTGCTGGTAATCAAGTGACTGGATTCCAACTGTTTCTTCAAGTAGTCATCAACCAAGCTTTCACGCACTTTGAAGGTAGTAGGTATCAAGGCGATTTGTCGATATGCAGGAGGATCTGTACGAGATCTTCCCTTGTACAGGAGCGCGATGGCGGCATTTCGGGGGCTTTCCCGAACCTAGATAATGTTTAAATAGTGCTAGGGATGGAGAGGATAGTTTCTTAGTATATGCCCCTGAAACTGTTATTAATTTGATAAACTCCAGATAACCTTCTAGTGCACAACTAGGAAAGTTTGCGCCGATAGTTCGACTTTAGTGGCGGTTGGGCCAGAATGGTCGAGTAAGATGACACCATTTCTGTGACGCACCCACCAAATGCAGCGGAGTAATGTAAACAGAATCGGTATCTCTTGCACTTTTGTTGATGATAAATTGTTTGGGGAGCTTGACATCGCCTGGTTCAATCCCCCGGGGTTTTCTGGGAGTGCTGAGATATGGGCTGGAGGTTGACGAGCTTGGGAACCATCTGAAATCCTGTAGGGATTTCTGCTCAGTAGTCATTCGCATCACTCCACTGCTGTGACCTGAGCAGTCTGACTGCTAATTTTGTTCACTACACATTACGTAAGGCCCCATCCCGATACCTTAGAGTGAACATTTTTCAATTGTGGAGAAATGATCTCTGAGAAAAAGATGAGCAAAACTAGCACGGTCCGGGTCAAGATGCTTGCTAAAAAAATTCCTGAATGCGTTATTCAATCGGTACGGTTCGCGGGATACGCATAAGTGCAATGGATAATCACCGTCATCGTCAGACAGCGATACACCAGTGGCTCAGTTCAGCTCGGTTTCTAGGGCGTGTTGGCTAGCAGTCTGATAGTTTAGTTTCTTCCTATTAAGCTACGGTTTCTTGCGCTTTGATTGTGACGATCCAGATTCAGGCTTTCTTCGTCTGATAGTGTACGAAAGAAGAGGTGGGAAAAAGTTAGAAGTTGGAATATTAAATTTACGTACCTATATATAAGTTTCACATATGGGTTTACGCACCTATACATACATAATTACACGACAAAACACGTGGTACAGGCTTACATCACATGGTCCATAGTAGGGTACGCTGTAGATTGAATGTGTTAATTTAGGGCTACATGCATTATACAGACTAGCTGAAAATGAAATATTGCTTCAGACGTCGTCCTCTTTGAAACAAACCCTAGGTGATCCCTGTAAAACACAAATGTACATAATAGGTGAAAAAGCACTTCAAGATTTTGGAACAAAGTACATCACAATTGTGAACTGCAACTGCATATAATAAGATATAATGCATAACTTAAACGATGCGAATAACGTTTTAGACAACTGTAGTCAATATGTACACCTAAAAGTGACTTCGTGCGACCTGTTACCACAGACTACGACTAACATCAACACCCACGCACCCGTGTGGTCGCCAAACAACTAATCGGAATCAAGCGGTTTCGTATATAAACATAAATCTTCACATACAATCCAGAGATACACAGGATGCAACGGCTTTATACACAAGTATCGTACGTAAATGCGACACTCTCTGTAACTGCTGACTGTAGAACACTGAGAAGAAACAATGTTTTACCACTTGCATCCCGAAAAAAGCTCGGGAATTGCGCACGTGCGTGACAGCCTATTCGTAATTCGCTGCTCGGATAGGCATTTTTATAACTCACTTATCCATAGCTGACATCCAACAATATAGATCTACGGTTACCCGAAAAAACATTAGATGGCCACAATAAAATTTATATATGAGGGGAATGGAAAACGTAGATTCTTAAGAGTTTAAATAAGGCGGACTCGGTCAAGAATAATTCAATTTACCGGAAACCCAGAAACCAGTGAGATCCTACGTTGTGCGTTGATGGGTAATATGACGGATTGGAGTGGAATTCTGGAACCCTCGTCCACCGCTATATTATCTAGCTGGGCAAATGGTATGGCTCTCAGAATGGGAGTGTGTTCCTCTTTTTTCTCGTTTGTAGCATTTTTAATGCGGCCAGATTGGTCAACGAATAATAGAAATGGTTGGCCCACGGATATCAGACACATGAAGCGCGAACACGTAATACTGAATATAACGATACCCAAAACCCCAGAGAAACAGAGAAGACCCTAACTTTCCAGAGAGAATGTATTTACTCCCAAACTGAAGGCTATATAGTAGGACAACGTTTACATACATATGTAGACTGAGTGGCCATGAAGAATCCCACCTTAATTCAGTTCGGTTCAGTTTCTAGGACGAAACGGCTTGGGCCAGAAGTTGTCTAGTTTCTTGCACTAGTGAACTTACGAAGGTGCTCAGTTCTGTGACGATTGCAGAAGAGAATCGTCCACTTCCATGCGCAACCATGAGGGCTGTTAACTAAAAGGCTAATGAGTCCAAGCTATCAGCGCAATCAGAACATAAGCTACCACCGACACATACGAGTTTGCCCTCCCATTGAAAATATGTAAAACAGGAGCAAAGTGAATGGTTAACACGAATTTGTTCTGCAGGACCTAGCATTTAGGATATCAATAATAATTTTGCATATGAAATGACCACAAGGTTAAAAAGAAATGATACTAACGGCAAACGAAGATAAAAACAACTAACCTAAACCTACGAGAAGAATGATACTAAGAAGGAAACAAATGCAAACAGATCTCTCAACAGAGGTGGGGGAAGAGAAACGGTTAACACTCATCAAGCAGTTTCTTGGGCTCAGTCACACTATTGATAAATAGATTGATAATAACAACGTTATGAGCAAGTTGTAATACTCTAGGTTTTAACCACCTCGGGTGGCCTTCCTCAGAAATGTTATAATCAAAATCACACTAACAAAGGTTACATTCCATACCACGCCTATTCTCAAAATATGCTACACCTGGTTAGCCATATCTTATTAGGCTCAGCAACTGATCGCTATGAGTGCGTTGTGCGAACGATTCTCAAAAAAATAGTTGTCCGACAAAATGCGCCTGGAACAACCGTTCCAACGATTACAGCTGGATGGCAAGAAGCCATTGGTTCTTTTTCGAGAAGTGCGACATGCAGTAGGTAAGTCACAGTTGCCTGAGTCTTTTTTGCAAGGGTTATGGATGCAGAAACTGCTTGAGTATAGATAAGGGCTATTGTCCGCGTTACCCTCACGTCCGTTAGGTGATCTAGCGGCAGTCCTGCGCAAAACACTTGAATGTCGTGAACGAAATGCCGAGATAGCTCAGCTGCGACGTGCACTGGCGGATCTTCGTGTCACCATTCAGCGTACTAGGTCAACATCGAAAATTCTTCCGACGCGTGTCGGGTCACCGCCCAGACAAACAGACAAGCGATCTTTGTTGGTACTAACAGTTGTACGGTGATAACGCTAAACGATGCCGATCATCACGTAGCCGTCGTGGTAACAAACGTTTAAACTAACAGGCCGGCGTGTTTTAACGACGACAGCCACAGTCAAACAACAGTCGTCTTTTCTTTCTAAAGTATTCGACCTCCAAAATGCACTTCCTAATCGATGCGGGAGCGGAGGTTAGTGTCATCCCGTACTCTGTAACGGATGCACGATCGGAATCTGGCATTACACTCCGAGGAAATATGAGTATCCCAGGGAGGGGATACAAGTCAGTCTGGAGAGGATTGCCTCGTCACGATCAGGGCAAGAGCAGGGAGGCCGATAAACTACGCCAACAAATAATCTGTCGGAGTTGGATAGCTCAACGGAGTACCAGACAGATTCTGGGACAGCCGTGAGTATTGGGTGGGACACGGAGGTGACCGGGAGGGAGTTGCGGACATAAAGGGCCACACCACCTCCTCTGCCCGTTGATCTATCGTTCCCGAAAGGCAACATGTCTGTAATGTCGAGCTCGGTATCAAGGTGATTTGGTGAGAGCCATGATTCGGTAATTCCGACGATAGAGAAGTCGTTCGTGAGACAAAGCGCACGGATTTCACCAAGTTTGCTGATCAAACTTTGGGCGTTGGTATAGGCACATTTGACAGAATTAACTCCCAATGAGTGCAGGGTGCCGAAGCCGGAAGAAGACTGGGTTTTTCGGGGGATGCTGAGCGCATCCGCAGGGTTGTCGCCGACTCTGACTGAGCCGGCTGGTGGACGTTTTTTTGAGAATTCAGGTCCACTAAGGAAATGACTAACCGAGCAGCCCGTGCTAAGTAGTCAGTTCG
>LUCH01017222.1:0-81658 GCA_013368495.1 Paragonimus heterotremus
TGATGACTCATTCCTATTTTGCATTTATTTAAATTGATGTATGTTAATTGATCATAGTCCGTGTAACGTAACCGAAGAGGTCGGTCGAAATGTCTTTGCTGAGTAAATCTTATGTAATTCTATTTGCATGTTCTAAATTTATCTGGGGACATAACTGATATGGTAAACCTGAGAGCAATGCATTCGGCCAATATAACTGAACATCAACAATTGGATGGATCAATATATTTTTGACATTTGCTATCAGAAATCAAAAGCAGCTGAACCACCGTCTTGCGTAACATCAATTTTCAAATTGGTCCGCAAGTAGACTTGTTCTACTTTCTGAAGAAAATTTATCGGATAACACCACAAGAAACACAAAACAAGAGCGGACTTTGCGATCTGAAGAGGACTTAGAAAGTGATTTTTTACAAAATACTAACAACCGGCCAGTAGACTTCTAGATTTCATAATGGACTAAGAAGCAGTATTTCACTTTTAAAAAGGAGAAATATGTATATTCCATCAATCCTTGTGGATTCTATCTCAAAATGTTTCGGGTTGAAATTCCGTCAAAGTAAGACAGTATTCAACTTTGGATGCTCTCTCTGCTGATATAAACATACTTTTATAGCGGAAGTATTTAAAAAAAATATTCCATTAAATATTGGTCAAAACAGTGCAAGAATATAAAAATTCATGATTATTTTGCGAATCCTATGCGTCCGATTTGTTCAGCGTAGTTTTATTGTTACCGGGAAACAATGTGTCAGTTTGACAAGGGGATGAACACATTCAGTGTAAGGCAGGTGTCAAACACTGTAAGATAGAAATGCGTTAAATGCTTGTTACCATACGGTACCCCTCAAAACGTTAAGTTTGAAACAATTTAAAGTAGAGCGTTTGTATAAGTTAAAAGGTTGAAAATGCGTATGCTGATTACAGTGCATACAGACAACACGTAATCATTAAGTGCCCCGGTTGTTGAATGCAGCTAAATAAATAATGAAGAAGGCCATTTCACACCTACTGCCAAATAACTGACAAACGGATCACATGCACACGATTAACAATTGTTGTTGTTCAACCCTATAGGTTGAAATCTTTCTTCACTGATAACATCATCTGATTCAGTGATTAAATGTCTGTACTCTAAATGGAAGATTGAACAAATAATTAGGTTAGATCCTTTGAAGACCTATAGAAAACAACCCGACGTCTATCATCTGCGTTAACATCGTCAAGGTCAAGCAACCGTCGTAAATAGAATAGCTAGCTCGAACGTACGAACTTGATATTGAAGACGTCGCCTAGTGGAAGGGTGCGGTAATTTCTCAGATGATTCAGAAGTGATGTAAATACTTGAAACTATTGCTATTTTTTTGAAGGGTTCGTGTATAGTAACTTGTTAGAATCTACGCGTGTTCACTCTGATAACCATACCGTACCAGAAAAACGTTAATCAACCTTAATAAAAGAGAATGATGACTCCAGGTGAAGTATTCTGAAGTAACAGAAAAACCCAAAACAGTGTTCGAATGATTGCTGTACGTAACCGATTTGGACGGTTTAAATTAGTTAGCAGTCATCTTCGTGCAGAGGAATTTTAGCAGCACTCCGAAAAAGTCCACACAATACGTCAAGTTTAGGCTTTAATGCGGATAAGTTCTGGGGAACGCTCGATGCGCACTAAGGTATATTATCAGTGAAAAATAGGAAGGTGCCTTTTAAAAGAAGAAACATAACTTGTAGAGGGACAGCATCCCACTATACATGCAGTCAACTAGGTTAGAAAGCCATGCCAGCGTTGGGGGACAATGTGGTTAATCCTCTGCTGTCTGTTTTTATGATCGTTTGCATGATGTGGACTTGCTGATGTTCGTTTCATTTAGCTGTTCGTAAATGGCTGATTTGTTGGAAATTATGATTGGTTAGGCTCAATTTGTGACCAGTACCGCATATTTTGACTATACTTTACAGATTGTTCCGTCTGCCCTGTCTTCCAACTCACAGTGTCGACTTGACATGCTCATCTAATCAAATCGAGTGCCTCTGTATTGACGCACAACTTCCTCACTGTTGTGCATATATATATATATATATATATATATATATATATATATATATATATATATATATATATATGAGTAGTTTTTGCCTCAAATTTGATTCTTACAGCTGTAACAGCTAAATTTTCGTCAGATCGTCAGATTTGTCCTATACGGTGACCATGGTTTCGGTCCGATTCTTGCAATATTTTGAATTGCGTTGGTTCCATTGTTTAGAATTTCTGTGATATCAAGCAGTATTCTGGATATTGGTTAGGTACAGTTGAAAGTTTCACAAGGAATCATAGTTGATTATCAATGGTTTTGTAAGGCTTCGAAACCAATGAACCATTGTCGTCACTGCTGTCTCCAACTTTTGAAGCCAGGAGAGGTTGACATGCCAGTCATTTGAGCTATTTCGTGTTAACTATTCCTTCCACTATCAATCTTCAACTTGAGTCACTTCAAAATGTTTCAAGCCCTATCAATCCTTAATTTTCGGTGACCATCGACACAGAGGACTTACAACATGCAAGGGTGTTCGTAGCAAAAAGTATGTTTTATAAAAAAAAATTCTATTGTAATTAGGTTTCTTGTCGCGCAAACGTTCACCTAGGAGTTCGGGTTCCTATTTAAACACGTTAGCCACCAGTTCACACATTGGCGAATTTATGACCTTGGTCGCTTGTTGAAATCGACCTCAACAGTCCATGTAAAATATTACTTCACTTATTTGCCAAGCTGCATGAGTGCAATAATTGTACACAAATGACGTCTTTAAACTCCCTAAAAGCCTTTCACAGTAAAACAATAGAATTCCCAAAGATTGGTAGGCGGATGACAATGAACGAAATAGTCTCATGCAGAGCTGCCGAATGAACACACTGATGAGACACCGTGCACACGGGTAGTTACGGTTGAGATTCCGGCCACATTATGACTTCTCTCTTTATGTAGATGTAAAGAAAGGCCAATGAGACGAAAAAGATTGAAACTCTAGAAATAAGTCCGTAGGTATTATAGTCCACATCCGCTTCAAAAATACCATATCTACCACATTTTGTCACTGCATTTGTTGTTTGTGTCCGCGTGATGGACCATCGTCGCGATAGACTTCAGCGTTACACGTATTGTAAGTTCGGTTGATGGACTAACGGGTAGCGTTAACTCAGAAACTGGACTTTGACAGTGTTGTTAGTACAGATTTAACAGAATGGTCAGTGGTGTAATGTAGACGTGTTACCACTGTTAGCTGCCATCGCAAAACTGATTTAAAAAAAGTTAACTGTAGGGCTGGAAAAGTTATGAATGCCAAGATAATAAGAGGGAAAGATAAGTTCTATTGAATACGCATGCCTTTAGTTCATTCTCTTTTAACATTAATCTCTTTCTTTTATACCATTAGAAATCATATGGTCAACATCTTCTATCAGCGGGTTCGTCATACAAAGCTAAACAGTGTTATTAGGTATAAGTAGACAAAACTAATTATTGCTAATAATCGAATTCTTTAAGATAGTTGTCTATCAAAATATTTTGTTTTGGGTAAACTGATGCTGCGTATACCCTGGATATGGTGAGTCATACCCTTGAATGCGATCGGATACATTGAGTGCCACTTATGCGATGTGACAGTGGTTACTGAGACTCAGAACCAAGGCCTTATGTCTTGATTATCATTGAGGCCGATTGATCGATCAATGTGAACGCGTGTATAAAGGCCAACTGACAGCAACAAGGACTTATCATGCATCACTGTTGAGAAAACTGGACTAACACACCACATTTGAAAATAACGTTGATTGTGTGTCTGTATGTTCAGACTGGACGACACAAGAGAGAATTTTTTGAATTTTTGAATCTCAAACAAAAGTGTGTTGAAGGTGATGTTTGAAGACGATTCTCACTGCGAACATTGCGGGTGACAGCCCAAACACAAAGTTAGCCTCTCTCAAGAAGTCAAAATGCTCTTCTCTCTTTCCAAATGGTTAAGATCTATGTTTCATACGATACTAAGATAAAGAGTTAGTCAGTGACCCGTAAAAATTTTAAGCACAACTTGACCTGATCTGAATCGATTGATAGTTTTAAACCTTAATTTGATTGACAAATACATTAATGATAACCTGCGCTGTCTCCCATCCGCCCTACCAGCCCTGGTTCTTAAGATACAACCTACAAATAAGAACGAATAGCTTACCGTCATTTTCACCGCTTCGAAACGACGCGCACCCAAAACTGTCCCGGGGATGCCGGCAAACAACTTTGACTTGTACACCGTATGCCGGTACCAGTCTAGCCCTCCGACAGCGCTCTGATTGTGAACATCGGATGGTTCGTAAGGGGGATCCGTTTGAACCAGAGACATATAGTGTGAAGTGCCTAGAAAAGTTGGTGCGCCAATACTCTCGCCCAGGAGATCTGGGCATATAGACTGGTGTGTATCCACCGCTTTCGCATGGTAGTATACAGCCAGTTTGCAATGGTTGGCATATGCCTCCGAATCCAGCAGATAGGTTAGATCGCAAGGACCTGAGAAAACCGTCATGGGTAGATAGAGTCAGTGTTTGCTACATTCAAATAAACAAATCGAACAGGCTTATGGCCCAACTAATGCATGTTTAAACCTAGCAAAGAGTGTTGTTTTTTGCTTAAGCAGAATATCAGCTACATAACTGTCTCCATAAGGAATTGATCGCATAGATAGGTGATGGATTAAACTTCAAAATTTCATCCATGAATCTTTTTGTACTGAAGCCGATTACACGCAGAGAATGCCAACATACCTGCCATCATATCCACTTGCTGCAAAGGGAAACCCCGCTGATGCACAAAGGACCAGACCTTCAGATTTTTGAGTTATCAATAAAGAGGAGTTCATAGGGTGAAGGTCACGAAGCTCAACGTTATGAGTCACATACACAGACAGCTAATAGAAAATAACAGTGATGAGTAACACAAACAGTTCTGTACCTAACTGTGACTCATCTTATGAGATTCATTCCACTATATTGATACAAGAGACTGCAAATTCTTTGAGAAGCATATGGCATTGGAAAGCTACTCCTTAACCCTATAGACAACCCCACGCAACGATACCCACTTCTCCTCAGATTCATCACCGGGTTTCCAGTTTGCTCACGTCATTATCAATTCCACGACATTCGTATATCACTTTAAGTCGTGAATAGACCAATACCTTGGTAGTCACTCTAAGAGTAGGTGCAGACCAGCGGTCTGCGTACACTGATCACTTAGGCAACCAACAGTTCGTGGTTACTGTGAACTAGGGCCAGTCCTACGGGCCTCGAGGTGTAATCGAGCGTGAATGACAGGCTCTCTTCATTCTACCTCAAATCTGACCGGTAGGAGAATCGAACATTACAAACCCTGATCTACTGGGTTGCCCACTAATTACCAAAAGTTGTGGTCGAAAAATAAAACGAAAGTTAGTCAAGTGAGTATAAGTCGTGTCACCGAGACATACAGATAGTTACTTCAACATTAACAAAATACATGCTTTAAGGGTCATGCAACGGCGAGAGGAAAAACATCAACACAAAGCAGACGTTCACAGAGAACCTAAAGTTCTGCAACTGGGTATGCAGGTATTTTCCACAACATGCAGTAGAAATATTTTGGCATCTTGCAGAAACAGTTCAATCAGCTAACGAGCCGAGAGTAACTAGATAGAAAGCATGTGATCGTTGTGTCAGGCTACTTACCTCAAATACGAGTTACTCACAAACTCAAAAGAATGAATATTATGAAGCAATAATTACTTCATTCGTATACGACGAGCACGACAAGTTACTGGACTACTGACTACTTCACGGCTCGAAGACGGTTGTTTTTACATATAGATATTAAGCTTTAGAGAGAATACCTTATAGAGGAAGAGATGGAGGTTTCCCAACATAAGAACACTTTTGTCTAGCTCTGAATATTTTATAATAAAAATCCTTCAGATAGAACATCTCAGCGGATAGGACGTTTTGTTGTTAATGTACCCACAGGGGGTAAATGAAGGATTTTGAAACCTGAGTTTTTTAGACCGACAATGACAAGCACTAATAACGATGTTTCATGCAGATTACTAATGTTGCCCCAAAAAGTGCTAGTATGCCGATGTTTTCAACTTGGAAGGTGAAACATTTTTTGAACTGGCACAGTGACAAAACCACGGTTTAGTGCACACTAAGTATATGTTTGCCCACATATTCGAGCTAATAACTAAGACCAACAGAAGTAAACATCTAAGATGAGTTCAAATCATACAGCCGGGTCCATGATTCGATTGGATGGCCAAAAACAGAACAGTACTTGTATACAGCAGACTAGTGTAAGACGGTCCAGGTATCGTCGTCCACGTGTTCAAATGTATTTCAGTACTATTGTAAACAGATTGTGCAAAGTAAAAAGTTCTCCATAGGTGACTTAGACTTGAAACACTTTTTGTCTTCGCAGGATAATATGAACGGGAACAGGGATAGAACACCTGGCGAAATTGCTGCAACCGTTGATGACTTTGTGCACACCCCTACGAACAACTATTACGTATCTGGATGTGAGTGAAGTGACCTAGGAATAAAGTTAAAGTACATATGACCATTAATCCTTGCCGAAGCTGTAGGATGGGAAAAAAGAAACTTACAGAGGATCGCGACTGCACGAGAGAGGCTTCAACTAAACAATTTAACATCACAACCTTTCTTCATCTTTCAACTACTGACTTCGTGTGAAAAACAGGTGATCTTGGCTCCAAGAATAATCCACACTACACCGAAATCGAACCAGACTACCCAGTTTTCAATAATCATACTGTCGGAACTGAACAGAACACGGTAGTTTAAACGACAGTCGTTGTACTTGGTAAAAAAACCAAGGTTGCTCACAGCAGCATTGTTATTGCAGTTCCGTAGCGCTACTCCCAGCAAGCACACACGTAAAACGGATCCACACTGTCAATCCCTCGCGCGTGTGACTCTGTGTGCATTTGTGTTCACACTGGGTTGTGTGTTCGAGCCTAAGTTTGTGGGCAAGTGTGTCTCTGGGCATACATACGTAGGTGCGTACATGGTTCCGTGATGTGCAAGCAGTTAGCTGTTTTGTGGGACAGCTTTGTTTCATACCGTACTCTCGACTATGATCAAAATGTGATACTGAAAATGCAGTTTTGTCATCCTTTGTATCTTCTGCAACAGTGTTTATAAAACTAATAAATCCGTGACATTTTTGATACATAGTGTGAAATGCGGCTCCTATACTGTGATAGCAACTGTAATATTCAAACGAAAAATGAAGTTCTGAAGAACCTCGATCGGTTCACGTACTTAGGGAGTTGCAGGTTAGAAGAAACTATTGTGGGAGAAGAAATCGAAGTTCTTACTTCCGGAAGCATGCCAGTTCTCCACTTGCGTCATTTTAGCGTCCATAGGGCGGCTAACTTAAAACTAACCGTTGCATTTTGATGAAAATTGTCACAACAGTGTGCCTTTGTTTCTGTGAAACATATGAAGCGTAACGACCGAGAATCATCGATTAACACAGATGCTGTGATTTGGTCGTTTGTCCTGAATAACATCAAACAGCGACCAACCAAAAGAGTAGGATATGACCACAGTCACTAAAATATTCACCAATACAAGCTCTAGAAACACACTGGTTATACCGAAGCACAAGGTGGTTCGCAACACGAGTGTCATTAATTTCTACTCTTCGCCGTATCAGACAACGTCCTCAACTAAAGGTATCCATTGTCCTTCAGGCCCCAGCCAGCACCCGCACCGCCACATTGAAGCGAGCTTCAGTGTGAGGACCATCATACCCTTAACTCGTTTCATACGCCAGCCACCAGACTGCTGCTTCTAACGTAACCCATTGCATGTAAACAAAACACGATGTATCAAGCGGTGAGCTGGTATTCATAAGATGTGGTCAAACTAACGAAGCTTGTGAGACGAGATAGGTCTGCTCATGGATCGCCAGAACCTGTCCGTTCAGAAGATACGTCGACGAACTTTTTCAATGATGACACGATGTTCCCACCACACGTTGATACGTCGACAGTTTAAGATTAATATTCTGTGAACATCCTCCAAGAGGATGCACTAGGTTTCACATCCATTTGATAGGACCGCCCTCATAGTGGCATCGTACATCCAGCCTTCCATAGTAAGAATTAAATAATCCTGACGCCACAGATGACATAAGTTGACAAACGCCGACCGAGTCTTTACTTTGGGATTGGTGACCTCATCAGACATTTTATCGACGTTGGTACAACCCTCAAAGTACGTGAACTTTTCTACTGTCTCCAACAACAGGTGAAGACTTCCGTCAATCTTGTAACGGCATCTTGCGCCTAGCAAATACAAACTGGCAAACTGAGGCCTCTAGTTTGTCTAAAATGTTCTGGCCTGCCTGTGAACCTTTATAGCTTAAGGTGACGTCGCCCGCATATACTATGCCTCGATGCCTTGATGCAATAAGGAGTCGAGTTAGTCTCTCCGAGATTTCCACACGAAAAGAGAGGGCCCATTATGAAAGTGGAGCTGATATCAGCTACACCCAAAATCATTGGGAACGATTGCACTAACTCAGAATTTCGGACAAGTGTTTTTCTGGGCTGGGTACCTTGTAGAGTTTCGGAAACTTTAACTTTAGCGAGATTTCTGTTTCCCCCGGCAGGGAAATTTCAATACACCAGTGAGCACAAGACAGTCTGAAAGCGTAGTCAACATTGCAAGTGGCCAGCTGAGCTGCTATTAGAAATGTTCAGCCCAACGTCCTGAGTAGAGTTCCTGGATATGAATCGGTTCACCATTCGCTTTGCAAATTATCTGCATCAAGCCTGGCCTCCTGTTACCCGTTGTTCGAATGAAACAAAAGCTTCGAAGGTTGCAATTAACAGTATTTTGTTCCACCTCGATAGTGTGTTGAGCTCGCCAGGTCAGGCGATTGTTTATTAGTTGCTTCGGGAGTTCCAAGCAAGCAGTCATATGAACGGAATCATACCAGGTGCTGAATAGGATATCCCGGAAAGCTCCAGTTAGTTCAAACGATAGCAGTGAATATCAGCGATTTGCAGATGAACAAGCAGTAGCGCCACACAAGGCAGTATCACACTTACGCATTGCATTAATATGGGTAACCAATGTGTATAAGTGTCGCTTGGTAGATGAGCTCCTAAACTAGAGGCAAGGGCGTCATGGTAGATGTAAACCACTTGTATTCCTGTTAGTTTAGACACGTTAATTTATGGTTGACGGTAAAATGACCTCGTACCATAGTACAGAGCAAACTTAGCACATACCAGTGCATGATCGGAATCTACACAGGTGCTCCAGATTGTCTTGTATTCTTGGAAACAACCACGTCACTGATAGCTGATGGCAAAGTGATCACCCTGTGACCACGATTGGCTCGGCAATGGGGGTCACCCAAGTGGCGCGTTGACGCACAGAACGTCCAGAATTAGTACTTGCAGAAACAGACCGTTATTAGCATACAGTTGCAACAGACGCTCATCGTTGTCTGTTCGACGAGTGCCGCAAGAGTGTGAGCTGCCGAAGTCACGTTTGTCAAAGTATAGGCTGCCTAATTGAGCGTTCAAGTATCCAGCCAGTAATATAATGTCCGTGCGCCGCGCCGTAGGCAGGAGGTTAGTGAGCCGGTGATAGAGATAATATTTGACTGCGCTTTGACCGGAGTCTGTAGGGGTATATGCCGCAGCAATAAGTAGACAGTATTTGTGATGGGCGCCTCTCGAAGTTGTAATCGTACTTTTCAGCCTAACAGAGAAAAGAAGGCCGTTGACGAGTATCCAGCCAATCGGCTTCTTCTCTGCGTATGCCCTTACGCCAACTCCAACACCAGTCTGGCCAGTGTTTCGGACTGCAAATCTTCAAACAGGCACACGCTGTATGCGCGTAGTGGAGCGGCTGATAAAGGATGAAGTTGTAGCACGGGGCTAGAGTCCTGGCTGTGCTTCAACCAGACATCAGATAACGATGCTGAGGGTCTCCGAAGTACATGCAAGAATTTCCTGTTGACCCATCTGCATGTGTCCTAACATTGAATTTGACAAGCTTAAATGGTGTTCGGGGGCGAGTAGATATTTGCGTCCGTCGAAAATTCCCATTTAGTCATAGGACACGAGATGTAGCAAACGTTTTCTATAAAATCTCATCAGACTGTTACAGTTATAAAGGAAAAAACTAAAAACGGCTACGTGCGAAACTTGGTATTGGTTCAAAATTCACACCATCTCAATTTAGTGTTTGTGGACGCCGATTGGATGTTGACTGCCTACATATCGATCGGGTGAGTCAGCTAATGACCAAGGAAGTTGAAGCGATTGAACAAAGTGTTTTTGTCCACAGAAGGTTGGATTACGTAATCGAATGGCAATGGCCTCGGTGGTGGCTAACATTCGCTGGCGAACGAGTTTTGACCGGTTTGTTGGGACCTTGTAGAAAACAGTGGACAATCGATCTATGTTGACCTGATGATCGCTGTCAGCCAGATGACCTACAATGGCACTCGTGATTGATTTTCTCTCACATGTCCCGACTCATGCCGGACGGTGTTCTCTGATCCTTCTAGACAAGTGCCGAGTCGTACGACCTATACCGTTTGCTGAACAATTGCAAACGAACGAGTAAACCACCACAGATGAGTTGTGGACCGGCACTTTATCCTCCAGATTTAGAGTAATCAGTGGTGAACCGGTGAATGAGATAATCGGTCTGGCTGCGTTGAACGTTCCGTTAAGAGAACTAGTAAGTCTACGTGTCAGTGATTCAGCCAACGTATCTCCTTTGTATGACAGTCGTATGAACATGGGCTTCTTTTCAACTCCTTGAATCTTAACTGATGCTTCAAATGCTTTCGTACGTTTGGTCACAAAATTGTCAGAATAGCCATTCTCTTGCAGAATATGGGTCACAAACTGTAATTCCTGTTCTAAACCATCTGCTGAGCAGATTTTTCTGGCTCTATCCGCCAAACATTTGACCAGGTTGCGTTTGTATTTTAAGTGCGCGAAACTATAAAATTTACTGAGGTGGCCTGACCAAGTAGTCTTCCAATAAACGGAACCTTTCAAACTTCCGTCGGTCTTTTTAGATGTCCAGGACGTCCAGGAAATGGAAAGATCCATCTGACTCCAATTCAGAGGTGAAACTTAACAGCGGATGTGCGCAGTTTAAGTCCTTTAAAATATCACTTATGCTGACAGATGAACCTGTGATAGCGAATATATCACTAACATAGCGCCTGTAGAAGAACATTTGATTTATAACTGTGCTCAGCACCAATCGTTCCAACTCGCCCATAAAAATATCTGTCAGTAGTGGTCCAAATGGAGACCCCATTGCCATTTGAGAAACACATTATCATTCTAGCCCTAACTTCCGTCGGGGGTAAGCCTTTGATGTGTGTCTGAAAACAAGATTAGGGAGCCACTAAGTACAGATTTGTTTGACGAGGGAGGGTAAACCAAAACTGAATGGTCTGGAGCGAAAGAATGTGACATGGTAACAAAGCCGGCTCCGACACATCGATTAAGTAGTTATGATTAGAGCACATAAAGATATCCGTAAATAATATGCGTTCATATGTTCATACTTGTGGGGGAGGAATACTTCCCGGATGCCCAGGCCAAAGATGAGAAGTGACCTGGGGAGCCCCACGCAAAACTTTTGGTTCGAAAAAAGCTTACATCAATAGGTGACTGGGCGAAGTACAGAGTTCGCAGTCTAGTGGGACACAATGACCAGTAGTGGTTCGATTCATATGCCTTTCGGATGGGATCCATCCATCTGGGATGTTCAACGGGCCCTGTATGGAGTTACGACAGAAACAGCTCAGTAGTTCAACGGTTCACTGAGGAAGACGAATCTGTCGTAGTAGATTTTCCTAGCCATGAAGTCCATAAGAGACAGGGTTGCTGCGACACCTGTGTCTTGTTGCCAGAGGGCGGTGACCAAATTGGTTCATACGCCCTTCAGACAGAGTCAGGCCACCCAAAATATCCGGTACATTCCATTTGCCCGCTGAAGACGATGATCACTAGGGTGATTTATACGCCTTACTCAAGATGTATCCATGGTTAGCGGAGACTGGAGATGTTTGTACACCACACGGACAGCACGCCAGAAGGACGGAATGCTGTTCGGAAGCCCCTGTACTTCCGTTGGGTGATCCGAAACCCTTCTGTGTTACGCCATGTCGTAGTAGCCTGTTGTAAACCCTCTTAAACGGTACGCTGGTTCGGCCTTGCTATCGTAATTCCCTTGGCAGAATTCGGATCCTCATACCGGTAATAATTAACGCGATAATCTCGGTTCCGAAAAGTACTGCGTCTGTCCCCGTATTCGCTCCGAAAACAAGCCAAAAGAAGCGTACGAAAAAAAGAGCTTCGTTCCGCCCAAAAACGTGTGCGACAATGACGACAAGCACAAAATACTTATAGGGTGCGCAGTGGCCATATGCACATTCCCGAATCATAAAAAGAGAACGACATTTACCAAAAAACAGTTGGGGTCACTAGTGTTCACAGCGGAATAAAAAGTTAGACAGGTAAAAATTAGCCAAGGTCACCACTCGGCCTCTCTGAGCAGGTCCGCTAACTAGGACAAAGGCAATCGTTTTTTTTTCTTTCTCACGGCGGAGGCGCCTTGGGACGGTAACAGGGCAGGTGCTTAAGTCGCATTTCGTAGGAGACTCTTCTGCAAACTGTGAATTCACCAGACTCAGTGTTCGCAACCGTTCATTAGCTTGAAAAACCCGGCTTATTCCGCAATTAGCCTCTACGTGGACGGCCCCGTCTCAATCGGCAAGTCTGAAAACGTGCCTAGTGGCGTCCAGTTAGCTTTATCCGTTGACCCAGATACCGGTGTCCAATATCAACTCCAAGTTTATCTGCATACAGCTCATGGTGGTCAGCAGATGACTTGTTGACGAGAAATTTAAAAAAAAAAAGACAGTCACCATTTAAATTGCATATCTTGTAATTCACTTTGTTTTTGACCAGAAACGTTAGGGCCAACTGCAGTTATTTGGGCACAGTGGAATGAATTTTAGTTCTGGTTAGCTAGCTGTCTGTAAATTAAGGATAATAAGGGAAAACGGAAAGTTGCTAACCCACTCGTAACTGTGACCGAACTAGCCGGTTACAAGCACTGGACAACTCGATGATAATTGTTCTAGCTTAAACAGAGGACCATCCTTAGTGAGGCGATTCTTAACATTACTACTCACAAATTAGACATAATATTATCCGCTGATTTGTCGCTGCTGGTACGGCGCTTGCCGCGTTTGGGCATGGTATTTCTGTTGCTAGTTCGAATCCAGCCGAAGTCCAAATTTTTCGCAAATGGATCTTTTCTAAATATGAAAATTATCTATGGATGGTTGAATAGGTGGGCGTGGGTTCAGACAAGTTAGTGCTGAGAACAGAGGTGCATCAGAATAGAAATTAAAGAGCTCTTTTACCTTTTGCAGTCAGTGCGTTCCAAGTGCTCTCCAACGGAGCCTCGTTAAACACTGCCACTGAAATCAGTTGACCGCGGAACGCACATAAGTCGCCCCAAACAGATTTTTCTTCCCCCAACTGAATTTTTTGCACTGCTCCAATTTCATAATAGCCTACTTCGGGAATCCGTGTGTTCTGCTCAGACGGTTGTCCAGAGATTAGTGGCAGAAGTGAGTTGAATGGTTTGTGCCGACTACCACCTGGTTTGATTTTTAACCGCTTCAGTAGTTGGGAATAAGTGATTTGATCCACCCAATTTGGACATCCACCGATGTGAAAAATACAAAGATCCTAAAACGTGAATGAGAGAGTAATGTAAAAACAACTAACAATTAAGATTACTTAAGAAACCAATTAGATTTCCTTTCAAGTTTCGATTGATTATCGTGTACTCCAGCGTCAGGATGATTACCCTACCAAGTAAAATGGTAGATTATGCCACCTACATAATGTCGGCCGAAGACAAAAGAACAACGAGGCAATCAAAAGGAGTTTTCTTCCGTATACTGAGCAAGGTAATCGCAAAACAGTATACACGAAATGTTTGAGAACTAGTGAACAAAGATTATCGCTATGTATATTCGTTTGAAGTTGTGTCATTTATTTTAGACCCTGGAAGGTAGTTAAATTTTCAGATAATTGAAGTCAAGGCCAGGCAGCTGATCGTTATTTGTATTCTCACCGTCCCTGGCCGATTTCTAAAAATGTAGTCAGTAGACGATCTGTATTTGTTCTCTTATCAACGGAATGTCTGGAATATTTGTAATAAACAACTGTGCCAATCCCTCCACACGCACTTTGTCAGTTAGACGTTTAGTGGTACGGGTAGTGCGCAATGACTAGTAGGAAAAACACAACTTAACACAGAAAAGCCGTCTGAAAGGTTCTGATACAATGACGAAGGTGAAACAGATGTTTACTCTCAGTAGCTATTTAGTCTTTACAGATATCAGCTGAATTACCTCGTCTTCTCTGATTGAAACTTTACCAAAAATATAACTGATTATTTCAGAAAGTGATCTGGGGTAATGGACAAGTTGTTGAGAAAAAGAGATATTGCGCAAATTAATTCACAACCATTACCATTTCAAGTGGGATTTTATCAATCTTATCTGTGTGCTTAATCATTTTCATCGTTACAACTCAAGTTATGAGTTTGAACTACTGGATTGTACCTTCATGTAGCTGACCCGATCAAACTCAGACGAGGAGATCGCTACTCAGCGTGAAATTAAGATGAATACACTAGGAAGATAGGGTCATTTTAGCCAACTTTGATGTAACCCCCGTGTCTCTGACTACTTATGAGTTGAAAAGTAGTTAAGGAGTTGGTTGAAATAACGTGAGTGCCGCTCACATTTGAGTTCAGCCTTCGCAGTCAGATGTGTTGAGGTAAATGTTTGAAAAATAAATTTAAGTTCAGAGTCTCACTCATGTTAGTGTCCGCCAGTTAACTATGCAGTTGATGCAATTAGGATTTAAACTCTGATCACGTCCCCATGAGATTATAATCTTACTCACTGTCAATGACTTCATGATAAGTAAAACGGATATACCGCATTCAAACGCATAACCACATTAGCTTGTGGGTAGTGCTCAAGTTGTCCGACCAGCTCGAAAGAAAGCATAATATTATAAATACTTTCAGCTCCAAACGAAATGTACTTCAACTTGATGGATATCCTCAAAATTTTCCATGTTAACGAAATTGTAAATGAAGTCGGACGGTGCAAGTCATATCCAAGCAACAGTATGAACAATAGACCTTTCAAGTAAACCTTCACAACCATCATCACCATAATGGCCATGAGCCTGACCAAAAGGTACTGTGGCTCGGGTCGCCGCTCACCTAAACAGTCACGTGGAATATCCTGGAAGAAAACGTTACTAAGAGGGTTGAAAATTATTTTAAAAATAGCCTAAGAGGAAGAACTAGAAATGGTATGGATACAGGTACGTCATTGACTGCGACACATCGCCATCTAGGATAGCGTCTCTAACCAGCGGTTTGAGTGATCATGAAGACCCCATCCAATTTCCAAACGTATTGTTTCCGACAAGTGGACGGGGTTGCAATGGGCAGTCCGTTGGATCCACTTCTAGCGGATGTTTTCATGGCCAAAGTAGAATACACACTAGGCGAAAGCTTGTCAAAACCGGTGTTGTACAGACGCTACGTAGATGACATTCTAGCCATCTTTGAGAGCTCGAGTGAATCAAATATGTTATTCTCGAAGTTGAACCAGGCTCACCCGAACTTAAAACTGACAAGAGAGAACGAAGCGAATGGCTGTCTTCCGTACGTGAACATTCTATTCACTCGAAGACCAGATGGCACGGTAAGGAGATCCGTCTACAGGAAACCTACCTGGACTGGACAGTACATGCATTTTGAAAGCTTCTGTCCGGTGGAGCATAAGAAAAGTCTAGTCAGGACGCTTTTCCATAGAGCACGGCGGATTTGCACTGAAGACAACCTACAGCTAGAGTTAGACTTACCGGCAGACACTCCGCAGGTCAACGGGTACCGCGTGCGATTTATTGAAAAGTACAGTAAAGCCGTCATTCCAACTGTAGAAGTGACGACGGTACCAAAGAGGACAGTGTATTTGGAGGAGTTTCGTCAGTTCTGATATCAACCTGTCTCCACCATCCTTGAAAAGAGAAGGGAGGAGATCCGTCCCAGGAGCCTTATTACGCTTCAATAGCTTCACCTCCAGGACCACTTCTACTTCCGACAGAGGACCGTCTGGAATGCAATAACTGACCAATCGGGTCCCGTCGTCCACATCATCCGGTTGAGGCCAGCTGAACTGTTCCTCAAAAAGTTCAGTCCACCTGTCAAGTCGTCGCGATTGACTGGTAATAAGTGAACCATCTTTTCCATATATGCTTTCACTTACACCGACTCGACGGCCAGTACAACCACGGATCAGGGAAAAAAGCTTCCTGCTATTCCCAGATAAAAAGGCTTTTCCATCTCTTTCGATTGTTCCACCAAGTATTACTCACGGTCTTTGCGCAAACGCTTAGTCAGTCTGCGTTTCAGTTCTTGACGGTCGTCATTATATTTAGAACCAGGTGGGATCGAGCGACGCTTGTTCATGAGGTTTATCGACGTGACGGAAATCCAGTTCTGTCGCAACTGAACAGCTCCATCGGAACATGTCTGTTCATAGCATGCTTTCATCGCTTCGGCGATTTGTTCCCATTGTTCATTAAGATCCTTCATCTGACTCGAACTGGGCAACTTCTCCACCAACGCCTTTTGGTAAGCGTTCTTTACATCCTTATCGTCTTTTGGAACAACTACCTCCACTCGGGCCATGGTGTTGTGTGTGCTGGTTTTGTTTTATCATTTGCCCAGAGGACATACGCTCGTAAATAAATGAATTTTAACAATGGCTAATGGATAAATGTGGAAAACACACATTCAACTGATTTTACACGTTTGGTATACTGGATGATTGAAACGAAAAATATTTACGAAAAACCCGCAATGATAGGGACGGTATTTTTCGGTCTTTTCGGTCCAGAAAGGTTCTCTCACAAACTGCACTGATATATCTCAATCATTAATAAATTACTGATGTTTATGATGTCGTAGTTCATAAAGCTCACCTCAGAGCGGACATTCTTTGATCGACTTCCTGCTTGTCTCTATAGCCCGGGAGAGCAGAGTCTCAACGAAACTACCGAGACATTACGACACATTAAATGCATGCCATTTTATGCTATTGTAGCCGTAGCCAAGCAGAATCCACAATCTCAGGTAGACCAATGGAGTTATTTGCGGGCTATGCACTATTTTAGATACATAGATGTATTCGTATTTGACTAAATAAGTGTGTAAAAGTTTGAACCATGATGTATCTCATTACAAATGGAATATATTTATCAGTGAAATCTTCCATAACATGACACCTTACACAGTTCATAACACTTTGACTATACGACCGTGTCACACGAATACTTTGTCTTCTCTATTTTGTCCGTAATAAAAGTGAATTACCAGAGCGCGATTTAATCAATACATCGTAATCATGGCCAGGTGTAACTGACCTAGGACACCTCATATGGCAGACTGCCTATTAATTCGACACCGAACTGTCGTGCTGTGAAGCACCACAGTGTGGTCCAATACTGCACGCTGACTGCGCAGACGTACGCCATAATTGGCACACGTTTATCAAAACGGTTGTAAATCGAGATAGTAGTGGGTAACGTCACTGGCGGCCCTGTTAAGACTCACTGAATGGAGCCAGCTTCTGGTAGGAACATTTGAATATTTCAACCGCTTATCAAGTCTCCATCGCTGCCAGGGCGATGAGGGAGTCACAAACAGTTCTGCTTTAACTCGCATGCTGGGCTAGTGATAACCGCCTTGATACAAAGGTGTAAACGACAGCATGAATAGTATGCTTAAACGTTTTTGAACTTTTTTAAAAAGCTTATATTTTATCGTTGATTAGACCACAAAAATTGATTCGAGCAAATTTATCAGAAAACGCTTTTCATTCAAGATGTAAGCTTAAGTTAGTCAAGTCAGCTTTGAGCATGATATTCTTAATAAAAATGAAGCAATGGTTTGTACTTTCAACAAATAAGATATGACTTCATCTACAATGACTAAAATGTAATTTTTTGATTAAACAGAACCAATGTGAGTTGCTTACTCCGTTGATCTGCGGTAACTTCAGTTCGCCAGAAAAGCATCGAATCCCATTCAAATACACATTCAACTGATGCTTATTGATAAAAAAACGACGTGACAAAGAGAACACCAGAGCCAGCGAATACCATTGAATAGGTTTCAACAGTTCCGGTCCACATACCTGAAGGTGAAGGAAATTCCATGTTAATAAACGTTCAGTCTTTTTTCGTTCATCAACCTGGATGGCAGTGAAAGAATCATGTAAGTTGAAAGACCGAACGAAACTTTACAACAGTACTGTCATCTAAAGTACTCTTCTCCAAAGCAAACAGTCACGATGAAAATGGTTCCCGATGAGTGATTCGTCTAGTGAAGTATGTCAATTTTCTGGCAATCCTAGTTTGTTAATCCTGCAAGATGTGTGTGAATAATACATGACAAGCCACGTAAATCCTTAACTTACACAATCATGGGGTGAATTACACTCTAATGTGTGCGGCAAAATGACAAACGTGTCCTCTCCTTTTCCTACCTCAACGTTGCACTTTATGCCCCAACATCAGCCTTAACCTGGCAAGTCAACTCCTTAATGAAAGGATTTGATCATCAACGTAGAAAGGGGGCAGTTACAAAACGTTCAACCAATGCGCAGCGAAATCCTAGGGTGGGTTGGTCTATCCATCTTCTTCCACGGAACAAATATTCACACTCAGCTGGACTCTAGATCACAACGATTGTGATCTCTTGTACTAACTTATCAGTGGTTCGTTGATATTGTCTGGCAGAGAAGTCTCATCTGAAACATTAAAAACCATTCCTAAGTAGTGCCGATTTTCGAAAGTATTTGCGTTCTAATCAGCTTACTGTACATCTGCGTAGGCTTTGTTTATGAAGTTACTTATTTTGTTTACACGCTTTTTTACCTAGAAAAATACACAAGCAGCAACGTTGTCTGCGGAATGAAACAGAAAGCTAATGTTGAAAACCAGGTGGTTTTTTGCCACATCAGACAACTACTGCTAATAACAGGACGTTTTCAAGTGGATTAATGGTACAGGTGTAGGGCAATTATCGTGACATACTACGGCTTTGAAATGCAACGCTTCAACTGGAGGTTTGAAATCATCATCAACTGCTACATAATCTAAACTTGTGTACAACCACATGTATCAGGTAGTTCCGACAAGCAAGAAACAATGAGATTGGAAGGAGCGCTTCTTAGATTGGATAAAATGAATTCGATAGCGCAAGGTTTATGGAAGCATAATTTAAGATAGTTGAGCCATATATACAGCACGCCAACTGATGGTGTGTCACACCGAACCATCTTTGATGATACGGTAACTGACTAGATTGAATTGTGTTTGGAATTAGAGAAGTGAGAGCGATTATCGACTAGTTGGTCACCATGGATCAAGGTAGTTACCCTGATTGGGGCCCTCGAGACGCACAGACTTCGCAGTTAGAGATCGTTAGAAGGTGACGGCCATTCCACAACAATGGCGCCATTGCTGATTGCCGAATAAAAATCACTAATGAAGTGATAAGATGAAAATCACAAGGAAGCCAATTTTTAAAGTGCCCTGCCTGCATTGAAAACTCAGTTATCTGTTTGCAAGGCCTAAGTATCTATAGGCTGACTATTTTCATCATGATCAGTCACTTCGTTTACTGTGTAAACGTGAGTTAGCTTTCGTGGCTACATGTACGTAGATCAGCTTTATCTGATGAATCAAAACAATGGTAAACTCAACTAAGTGCGAACGGTTAAGAATGATGAACGAGAGGTCAGAAGCTGCCGAGCTTGAAAGTGCCTCAAGTGAATTGTATAAATAGGTTACTTTGCTTCTACGACAATCACGTGACTCTTTTAAAGTTAGAAGAGACCCAGTTGCGAAAAATCTGGACCTTGGCTGGAGTTAAACCAGCGACAGAAACACCATGCCCAAACGCGGCGAGCACTCTACCGGTTGAGCTACGAAGCCACGCCGGAGTCTCAGAAATTTCACATTTGGACCTAGTAACCCATCCAATCAACTGTGTCACATAGAATCTACCAAATGATCCAGCCGACTGACTGCCCAAGCAGGATTCCTGGATCAGTACATGCTGGAATCCACCAACGTCATCGATGAGCATTGACGTTGTTATACAACGCAGTAGTCTCGAAAACTTAAGTATCGAGTCTGTAATAAACAATTATAACTCGCTCATCAATCCACTCGCACGATACTTACAGTCACAAATTGACACTCCCCCGAATGATAAACGGCCACAACTAGATAACCGTGTGCAGTGAAAAAGATTTCTAAACCGTTTCCGGCGGTAGTAAGCATACGCATCAGGCAATGTCGTCGAGCAGAGGTGTGGTCGCCTTGAAATATACCCGAATCAGTTGGGTCGAGTCCGTGGTCAACTGAGATCCAAAAGTGCACCCCAAATCCAGTGTGACCAGTTCGAATGCAGGCCATAGAATCCGGCGGAGGTGATCTAATGGGTGGGATTGAAAAAACGTGAACGCCTAATTGATATAGAAGATTAATACAGAAATTCATCAAACATCAATCCACAATAAAAACTGGGTGAACGACAAGAATCACGATGCTTTAGTCACCTTGGTGTAAATATCTTCTTTACTGATTTGCGCTATTTTCCCTTCTTGTAACCTTAGTGTGCTACCAATGGTGCAACCTGCGGTTCTGCTAGTGACAAACCCGAGGTTGATATAGCACCGAGTTGATTTTCCCGGAGGTATATAGTGCAGCTGAATGTAAAATAAATAATTCATTTAGATGACAAATTTCGTAGTTGTCTGTAGGGACAATCGAGTTAAAGGCCGCCAGGAGAATCTTGCTACAAAGTAAGCCTTTGAGATTAAGTGGAAAAATTAATGTTAAAGCTATCCACGGACTTTGAGCCTTTCTGAGGAAGTTATTTCTCTCATGTATACTATTATAACGGTGACCAGAACTGTATGGGCGGTCAACCTTTGGTTCCAAAATCAGAAAACCGGAATGCCTCGACAGTTCAATTTTAAACAAGGATTTCGTCTTGAAGACAGCGTTTCCACAGGATAGACAATCAGTCCCAGATGATAAGACTTTGAGGAGAGCATGTTAAACAAAATCTGTAAGAGTCATTGGGAGACAGCCCATGGAAAAATGGGCATAATCAGTTAGCTGGAAGTGAGAAATGAACCTGACCACAACATGATTGGTTGAGTAGTCATGTCAGATCCACAAGAACCATCCGTAACTGCTCGCAACGGAGATCTTTCAACAGATTTATAAAGAAGACAACAATTTTCCCAATTATTTCGTTAGAAATTGGTTACAATACAAAGTTTTACAACTTTCACAAATCATTCTTGAGGTCACTCGTCATCGAGTTGACAGGCTGTCTTCCATAATGAAGCGCACATTTAGATGCTTCCATTTATCCGTCAACATATATATATATATATATATATATATATATATATATATATATATATCGCAATTCGCTTGGCAGAATTCGGATCCTCATACCGGTAATAATTAACGCGATAATCTCGGTCCCGAAAAGTACTGCGTCTGTCCCCGTATTCGCTCCCAAGACAAGCCAAAAGAAGCGTACGAAAAAAGAGCTTTGTTCCGCCTAAAAACGTGTGCGACAATGACGACAAGCACAAAGTACTTATAGGGTGCGCAGTGGCCATAAGCACATTCCCGAATCATAAAAAAAAGCACATTTACCGGAAAAAGATAGTTAGGATCACTAGTGTTCACAGCGGAATAAAAAGTCAGACAGGTAAAAATTAGTCCAGGTCACCACTCGGCCTCTCTGAGCAGGTCCGCTAACTGGGACAAAGTCAGTCGTTTTTTCTCTTTCTCACGGCGGAGGCGCCTTGGGACGGTAACAGGGTGCGCGCCCTACCAGCTATCTTCATTTTACTCTACGGAAACTTTGTTCATCCGGAAGCACCAGCCAACCGACAGTAACAATGCAACAGTGTCCGATTTGGAAGACAAATAGTTATTACGTTTGATATCTAAAGAAACACCTGGATTGATGTACCATAGATTTTAAGGGAGTAAATTTCAGTGACCTCCACTGCCAAATATCTGCCGTCTAACGTTGTCTTTGCCCACTTACTGGTGTTATCGGTTTATGAGATAGGACCCAATAATTGACTACATGAAGACGGTCTACGCTCCACATATTGAACAGCCACTTTTCCCAGCCGGCGGCAAACACTACTCTTAAGGACAACTTCAGAAAAGTTGTCTCATGTGAAAAAACTGTGATCCTTGAAAGTACCAGCGTCTGTTCATCTTCCTGCATTGAACATTATCTAAGTTGATTGACGGTTCATAACCTGAGGAGACCCGAGACTTAATTCAAAACCCTACAGCTGTGAAGGATGCAAACTTGGGCGTAAAACTGGATGAATTACGCGACGAAAGCTTATCTCAGCAACGCTGAACACAATTAGTAATGAATAACTGGACTAGCTGTATTCAACTCTGAACCCGAACAAAACGGAAATCACTATACACCTTCCCAACCCTGTGTTGAAGTACCATGAAGGTTAAACAGGAACTCTAGTTGATCTGGATTGTGTTGGTAAGTTCCATTCGCCGTGAACACGATGAACAACGAGGTGAGGAAATAACGATAAATATGTGAGCAGATTTTTCTGCATCAACGGAAAGCGGTGTGTGACTGAAGATGAGTTGAAAGCGTTGGCATATCTTTTGTAACTTAGATTTCATTTTCATTTTTCTTCATATTTTGCCAGGCCTAAGTAAGATCAAAACTATCCCTTACGAAGCAGGATAACAGAGTTTATGAATAAAATATAAAAACTTTTAACTTTTACTATATCTCAGTGAATTTGGATAACTTGTGGTCTTATCCTTAGGATTATTCAAAACTGTTAGCTGTTGTTCCGAAAGCCTGATGTCAAACAAGAAAACTAACAAGAAATAGAAATATGAAGCGTCAGAGTTGCAACTAGTTATTTTCGATGATTCACATCATATAAACACAATTACAAAGAGTTCACTGGACTCGTGAAATTTTAAACCCATTCAGTGCAAGAATAACTCCATTTAGTCTGAGAGGCAAGTCTGTGTTTATGAATTCCGTGGACACGTTCGACGTTAAATATCACTAGATGGCTGATGAGTAGTCGGGGATTTGGCTAATCTCAAGTTGAATGTCATTCACAATTGATCGCAGCTGTCACATTTGTACAGACTTCCTTGTCGGCTCCTTTCAAAAAGAAGCACTAGACTCGTGCCTACTGTGAGGTCAATGGCGCAGTGATCAATGACCCGACCAACGTGCATGACCTTCTGTTAGTGTCTAATCGTGTGTGTCCGAATATACGGTTAATTCTGGAGACAGAAAAAGTGTAACATCTTTTCCTGTATAGCAATGCATCATTCAAAAGTCTATTCACACGAAGAAGACATGGATGAGAGAAAACGCCAAATTTCTGAGTCTTATTCCATTTAACGAACTACAATCAATTCGAGAGGCAATGAGTCAAAGTAGATATTTGGAGAAACTTTCAGACAAGAATATGGGATTAGAAAATACTTAACCAGTGAAGGAAACAGCAATTTTATTTCGATGAAAATAAGCACGTAAAACCCCAAAAGTCCTGGTGCACAATACATTTCAATACACTAATTTGACTCGATGATGATTCCATGCATCAATCCATGCACCACCCCAAAGCATCATATTTGGTATGACTGATCCGAGAGCGCAGAGGTATGAGGAGATACCACCTAAGCATATTGTACACTCTCATAACTTACAAATCAATTTGACATTTGTGTAAAATTTACAGGCAACTTTAAAATACATAGGATCTAGCAAATTCTAATCACTTTATTATAAGATACGTTTCTACCCTTTTATATTCTTGCTAAGGCGTTCTCTAGCTTTTGTCTTTCTATCATTGTGGATGAGTTTATAATCTTCCAACACTTACGAAAAACATCTTTTCAGTTAGAACAAACTTACATTTCTTTCTTGGACGATTCCGGCAAAAGTGGGAGAACTAGCAGACCATCATCGGGACGACTGAACTCCAACCAGTAACCAGAAGTGGGTAGAACAGCCGCATGAAACAGCCTGGGACAAGCGATTTTTGCTAACGACTATAGAAAGAATTAGAAGTTGTCGGTCATTTTGCACGTGCTCAATAACTTGAGAGGCTTCAACTGGTTAGCAATCTTTGAGCACTCGTTAATAGTCAATACTGGTAAAACTCCTCTTCTAACAAAGAGGATTATACAGGTCAGGTGAACTAGGTACGAATTCAACGTTATTTAAAGCAATTAGCGTGGAAATAAACAAATCAGTCCAAAAGCCATAGAGAAAGAATACAGAAATAGATATCAAAACCACATCTCAGTTACTGATTTCGCTGAACCGACTGTACGCGCAGATGAAAACAGAAATGGAACGGTTTCGATCGCTGTGTTACTGATCTTCTGTTAGGCACTATCAAGGTATCACATACGAACGTTCAGCCACAGTAGTTTGTTCACATTCTCATGTCGTTCCGACCGGAGACCGAATAACAGTTAATTCTAGTCCAGGACTCCAAGATTAAGAGTGCCCAACAAGCTGACACCACAGAAGCGGTATTTTGGTTACTTATAAGTAGCAGGATTTTGGTTACCGTGAACTGCGCACCACTCACAACTGATAACAGCTCTCACAGTCTCGTAGAATTTTCGGCCAGCCCCTTTCAAAAAGAAGCGTTAGACTTAGCGGCGAAGTTGTCAACAGAGTTGTCTCATGAAGGATTGACCGGCTATTCATGAGTATCCCAGCCTGTATTGAAATTCCTCCATACAAAGATCAATCTGGCCCGAAAGATCGGGAACTTGAATGACTCGTCACAACTATATCAACAGAGTTTGGTAGTCAATATCTTCACAGATAAGGTAACTGATAAGACGGACACCGCTGGTTTTTCTTCCGCCATTCTTTTGATTACTCTATTCTACCCCATTTGGTAAGCCTGCTCGGTCTGCCAACACTGCAGATTGCAAGTATCACACGAACTTCAGAGCAATTTTTCAAGTCCCCTTCCTTACTCGTCAGAGACAACTGTTTGTAGCGTATGCAGCACTGACTGACGTTTTAACATCTTTGTCATTAAAGACACTAAAAAAATTCGGTCTCGACCCAAATAACGGAAAACTTGCATCTAATGACAACGTAGTAGCCGGGATCGTAATAAAACTCGACATTACAGGATACAGACATACAGGCATATCATGTAATTGGGATGTCTAGAGGAAACTATAAGTTATTCATTTTAGATGCACCTCGACGGACACAGTAAAACTCATACAAAGTTTTCACTAGTTAGGACCCCGATGTCAGTGTCTCTGGAGTTTACGTTCAAGCTAACCCACTTGGCCTAGTTAGTGGTTATTCATAGGATCAAGGAACCAGTGGATGGGTATTTCGGCTCATATCAAGAATAGTCAAAATCTATTTAATATATGCAAACGGGAACCAAAATGATAAGAGAGCACGTCCAAAAATGAACATTGAAAGACAGTCATGGTGTCGAAACCTCGTCATCCATGGAAGTGATGTGGGCTATTGAATGAAGCTTTATTCACAAGAAGATAGATCAGTTAGTATAACAGACACCTTAGACGCGCCTTTTGATGCTCCACCAAACCGTAGAGTTCGTGGATTTTATGAAGCCACGAGGAAGTCAATTGTTACATTATGTAGAAAGAAAGAATTTCCGTAAGCAGACAAATGAGGTTATATGTACAGGGGTGATTCAAAGGTTGAAGAGATTGAAAGATGCGGCAAACCGTTAACGGATGCCCCCAAATTTAGTCCGGAATGATCAAACCAAATTTCATTTACATGGGTAGAATAACTATTCGACTAGCGCAACCAAATTCTGTTTGTCAGAGGGGAGCGTCTGGAAGTAACGTGAGGAGACTAGCATTCACAACGTCAAAAATCGACTAATGAACAGATCTGAAGCCCAGTGGGTGCCCATATATTGACAACCGACCAACTGAACAGCTGCCTGAACTGCCTTCCGACTCAGCCTGATATAGTGGCTGGTCTTTTGTTAGAGTTTCAGTTGTCTACCACGTTTATCATGCGTGTCGTGCACCAGATTTAGGTGCCCTCTATTTGAAAACGCCCTGTTTGACTGACAAATTCTTGGCAGTCTAGGAGGCATTTTGCTAACGTTATGAAGTGAATCCAACGACGTGTGTAGCACTCTTGATGTTTTTCCCTTTCCCATCTGCTATTCACCGGAATCAAAATGCAAAAATTTGTTTTCTACCTTCAAAATGTTTTGGCTGTACACTCTTGCTGTCTCAAATCGAAACAGCGTCAAAACAGATCCAAGGTCGGCTGCTGTCATCGAATGCAGGCCAAGCGTTTCCAGGATCAGAGTCAAATAGTGCATCAGTCCTCGTACGGCCAGCTGCATTTCTTGCGACACAATTTTGGGATTAGTGTCATCCGGTGACTGAAATGGGAACAGAATTTGTTATTATTAGGTCACTCTGAGGATGACATTGAATGTACACTGTCTCTAACAAATGAGCCAGACAGTTCAAAAAAGCAACAGCAGCATGTGCGTTCATCTAACCTGAAACGATAAACAAATTACAAATTTGTATACAAAAGGGTAGAGTGAGAGAAGTTTTTCAAAGGAACAAAACAAAATAAAACCTGCGAATCAAATAGAACAACGTTCAATCGTACACAACGACAAGCAGCAGCTGGTAAGAAGTCAGGTCTAACTTAACAAATGCATACATTTTGTTAAGTAGACAATGTGTTGAGGTCACTATTTTGTTTACCACGCGGTGCAGCCTACTGATCCCCCAGATCGACAAACTGTCCACTGGCCATCTTGTGCCTCAAGCCACCGAACTGAGGGTTCAGTAAACAGTGCACGGCGTAGCAAGTAACGCACTAACCTCCTCACTACAGTGCCGACCTAGCTAATTGTATGCGTTTTTAAGGTTGAGTAAATGAACCTGATCCAGTAGTTAATCAGAGGCAGACGGTCGCATTCGCCTTCTAGGCCGGAGACTATATCTTTGGCTGGGAACATAATGGAATATAGTGCTTTGTCAGATTCAATGGACTGAATACCATTGTTGTTTGACTGAGTTGTGAATTTTAATTATTCCAACCGAAAGTTAAATCAGACCATTCACTCATTTGATCAAATCAGACTGCATGAGATGGCCGGACTCAAATATCTACATCAGTTTACAGTTTGAACCTGTCATTATATTACACCGTTTTTATCTTTGAATGTGATTATCTTGGTTTATGAGCACGAAACACAGATCTGTGTACAAATGTGGCTAAATAGAGAAAATGCTAAACATCTACAAGTTCAGTGTATTAGTTCAGACAGCTGTAATTTGACCGTAAGTAAAAAGTTCTTAGGAATTACGGAACTTGGTATTGTTGCAACTTGAAGGTAACACAAGACAACAGTAAGATGACTGCTTGTAAGGAGTGATATAATAACGGAAAGAGCCGAATCTGTTGTATTATTAACACTACGCATCTGACTGTTTCATCATCATCAACATCATCATAGACAGCAACCTGACTGTTTAGCACATACAAAGCGAAAAGGTGATGACGTATACTTGAAAAATCTATCGAACTCACTTTGGAGAAGTCTTTCGGATTCAGAGGACTTCCGGGAATAGTGGAGTGTTCATCAGAGATACTTCGCTCAGTCACGCGGTTTGCCAAAACCGTACACAAACGCAGCAAACTCGGGACGATAGCCTTACGAATCACTCCAGTTTCACAACAGTGAGATCTGCTCAAACGACCAATAGTCCCATGTGTAGTCAACGAGACTAACAAGGATTTCATCACCCTATCGATCAATGATGCAACAGAAGATGTGTAGGGCACTAGAGCCTTAGTTTGGTCGGTCACAGTGAGCTCTGTGATCCAACGGATCAACAGGCTCGTCACTTGTGCTTCCACAATCACCGACTGATGTACAATGGGCTGCTCGCAAGACGTACACGTTCGGGAGGATCGACGCAAAGCCGCAACGTGTTCGAATGAGAAGCAGTCGGATACAGGTAGCTTGCCGAAGGTCTGTCAACAGCGATATGGGTTCCAATAGTTGAGACGTACCGATAGGATTTCGAACATCGGGGTGAAAAAGAAAGTTAGTTGGAATACTGCACAGTAAATTGCTCATCCATATTTACGGTCATTAATCGTCAACAAGGGAAAAGCCCTGATGTTTACATGAAATGGTTTCAGCATGTTTCGATCGTGTCCTAGGTAGTGAACATGATATGCGATCTTTACAGCTTACCATTTTCCCCTAAGAATGTCCAAATACTAATCAATTTAAACAATCCATCCTTATTACTGGCTTACCAGATTAAAAGTGAATATGATATTGTTGCTGTGTATTTGCTTTGAAATGATTATGAAGTGAAGGACTTTGTTCTGTCCGATTCACCCGGCAGGGTTAGCCAGCCGTGATACGCGGCGCATTCGATCCGAAACATCCACCATTCCATAAAAGGGTAAAAATAGCAGAAAATTATTTAGTGACACTCACCAATGGGGCATTGGATCGAGGCATCTACCTGTCATACAGTCCTATCGTTGTGGTAAGCTCAGTATGCTTTGTTCACATTAGCCGGAACGATGCCAAGTTCCAGTATCATTGGGCAGTAACTACAACCTGCCTTACTAATGTGATCATAGATAAATAACTCAGACGGTTGACAATGTTTATTCTCACACGGCAAAACTGAATTATTTCTGGTGAACTATCCGAGTTTGGTAGTTAGTAGGTTTGAGCCAATGGATTTCGAATGTGACTAAGGTAGACAGAAACACCATGCAAGCGTTCAGTAGATGGGTGGAAAGACATGGGTATCCCATAGTCTTCGAAATTACCACATAAAAATAGCAACTATTACAAACGATCGGATGCTTCCAGGTAAAGTGAATAGCCTCCGAGTCAGCAGTATGGAAGCTATGGCATATTAAACTTTTGAACACCGCGGAAACGTCTTGACAATAAAGCGTGACGTTATCTTTAGCCGCTCCACTTTCTACTGTCCCAGACTAAAGTCTGTCAACCGTTTGTGGTTCAGTTGCAAATTTGCAAGGGCCCATTACAACTCCAAAAAGAGTTAAGAAGAAGTTTTGTGCAAGTGGTTGGTCCTTATAATCACAGGCGAAACGGTGGACAGCTTTACTTCCATTATGTGACGGTCTGCAATTCCGACACGTAGTCGTGGATCACAGGTTCGAGTTCATTAATGAGATCCAACGAGGCAGAAACACTCCGCTGGTAATCACTGAAAACATCTGTTTGTCTGCCTCAACATCTCTGAGCGCTATTGCAAGGATTGCCTCAATATCCACATCCTAATAATTAGCTGAAACTTAATTTAGTCGTGGTTGGAATTGTGCTAGTGCACAGGTCATTCTAGATACCATTTCGTGTTCTGAGGAGTATTTCAGAATGTTCTCTGCAACCTCAAAGTGCGAAGTCCCTCTGCAAAACTGTTATTAATACGTAGATCTGGTACTGGATAATGAAGTCATTAAGGTTGTTAACGAGTTTTTGTAATTACGAAGTCGCATTTAGAGCAGCCCATGTAAAGGGAATGGGACAGAACCTAGTATCTACAACGCTAGAGCGGTATCTGCTAACCTAGTGCATCTATTGCTATAAAGAGGTATTTCTTTCATGTCTGAGGGTTGCGCGTATAAGACGACTTCATGGATCTTTTTACTCCACGGCCACGAAACTTCACCATCTAGAGTAGCATGCATATTTAGCCACCTAAGTCCGAGTTCGAACGAATGTATTGAGTCGCATTAACGGACAAGCGACAATATAGTCAGGATGTGAGTGTCAAGCGACCTGCTTCGTTCAATTTTTAACCACACGTACACTTAGATGGTCAGGTGATGTACAAAACAGGCCAGCTACGTATATGTCGCACCTAGCATATCTTGCCGATGTCCCAGTCAACTGGTGTAAGGTGCGAGGTGGACAGGTAATGACTTGGAGTAGAGAAATGATGCCAATTACCAAAGGGTTAGCCACCAAACGGTTCGTCTTCCAGGTCAGTGTCTACGTTGTTCACATAGCCGTCTGTAGAAGATAAGTGAGATGATAGCCAATTGTGCTCAGTGAAGCGAACGTTGGCGTGGTTTGACCGAATTGTCTGTGAATCAAGTGCACTCAACGATACGTAAGGAAACTGATGAGGCTTTACTTTCACGTACTACTCAGTTGTTGATTTCCCAGGTCTAGACATTTTGAAGTTGAATGTTTGAGTATAGACATAGTTGGTTTCAGTAGTTGGGTCCCCACCGTTCTCATCATTTTTCTTAGCTAAGTCTTATTCTTTTCTTCATGGTTGTATGACATCTGAGCATCAACCCAAACGACTGATTTATTGCTGTCGCTGGTAATCATGATAATTCTGTTCTGTCATCGGAGCTTAGGTACTGACAACCGAGTTGTTCGTTCGCGTGACTCAAGCACGATCAAATCAGTTGTGTTAAGTGTGGTTACTAAGCTGAACACAGCCTCCGGAAGGTAAATGCTTGAATCCTGGGATTACTACAACAATAGAGCTGCACGATGGGTCAACCAAGATAAATGTCCCGGCTTGAGATTCCGTTGCTGATTATAGGTCGTTCGTATAGACTTTGCATTCATATGACTTTTGGGGAAGGGGTTGGTTATATGTATCCTTGTCCTAATGACACTGCTAAACGGATGCACTCTCATAGTCTTATAAGTAAAACCATCCATCTCTCAATAAATCTGTCACACGTTCTACTAAATACTATTACTGTTACTCATTACATGATTGCGGTAACATTTAAACTGAACAATGCAACCATGCAACTAAAAAATGCCAAATAGAAGCAATGGATTGGTTTATCTTTGTGACGGTATCGACGATTCGAACTACAAAAACTCAACAGAATTACTATTTACACAATTGGGTTGGGATGGCCAACTACGTCAACAGGCTAAATCACATCGGCTCATCGTTGTGCAGACGTATAAGTTGTTTCAAAAATATTGACGAAGTCTTAAGAGTTGTAGACGTCTTCGTGAACATTACACCAATTGCCAGAAGAACAAATCGCACAGCTAGTGAACTGTATATACAAAAAGGGTGATTTAGCCCAACCTCACAAAGGTTATTCAAATTGGTGTTGAAACAGGGGAATGAAAGTGCTCAAGGACAACTTATCTCGGTTTTGCTCGCCGATCACTTTCAAGGGATCACAGAAAGAATGTACGAAAGAAAGTGTGAGCCCCACATGAAACAACCTTGCAATGGTTCAAAATGTTCATCTCTGGTGCGATCCGCTCCCAGCGGTCGGATCATAGAGCATACCAGTAGGAGCACTACGAATTACCTAAAATGTTCGTTGTTACCCCCGTGAACTTGTCAGAATGTGATTGTTTTGAATAGCAGAAGTTACTGGCATCACACCTCGCAACCTCTGTCTGTTTGAACATAAACAGTCAAGTGGACCAATGGTAGACATGGCGGGACCGTGTAAAAATCAGTTGATAAGATAATATGTTAATAAATAAAGCTTCCCTTTACGGTCAATGACGAAAAAGGAGTGTACGTGTGTAAAAGTTCAATGTTGTCGAAACCGGTGTACTTTCCATCTCACGTCCGAACCAACCAAGTTATGCTACTTCCTCTGTACGGACAGAAGAACTTCCAATGGTGTGAGTCAAACTGGCACTTTATAGGTACGTCAACCACCTTGCAGGCATTTTTCATACAGGTCTGTTTCATTGAAACACTGTAGCAATAGCAGGACTGGATTTCTAGTGAACAAACGTCACCAGATCCCCTGAATCCGATTACGAAAATGACCGCATTGAACCGAAATGCAATTTTCCATAGTCCTACGTAAGGACTGTAAAGATTATTTGCTTGAATGACCTAAGTAAAAGCAAAAACACTTTCTTACCAGGGACTGCGTGAACACTGAGTTCCCTGATTTGTGACGTTCATTGGTTGTCAACAACGTGTTAGTGAAAATGTATGTGAAAATTTTGGCTCAAAAAATTAGTTTGTCGCGGTGACTTGACAGTTAGGCTGCATGTTGCATGTGAAAAACCAACTAACCAGTGCCAGTTCATTTGTGTGTTTTAGACAGACTGTATTCAGTTATGGTATTACGAACGATGGTCCATTTGAAACCGAATTGGCCTTAAAGCTCTAATCAGCAAAACAATAAAATTCCGGATCCGAAATTTCTCCCAATGGTGGTTGTCAAAACCAACCACCATCCACTGATTTACACCAGAGACTGTGTCGTAAGTAGCGCTTACCAACTAGTATCTTCGCCTGGGTTTAAACTTAGGGTAGGGTAGGGCATTAATTATAAGCCCTAACCTTTCCGATATTCTTATCCTTAACGTGAGTTTTGCCCTTCTTTCCCTGGCAGCTTTTGTGACAGTTGCAAGTACCCGAAGCACAACAATTAGATGTCTTTCGCCTATTTTATCCATCTGACGGATATGAACTACGGGGAGGAGATTAGCCACAATGAATCGTGTAATAATATTTGTTCTTCGTAAAACGTATCTTGATCGAGAATAACACAAAGTTACGAACAAGCAGTAGTACTCTACGTTTCCGCCAACTCGCGTGGACCCCCTCAGGATGGTTTCTTGATTTTGTTTACCTGTCCATCGATCTCATTCCCGGACTGTCCGACCTTACGAATCGAAAGTTGGAAATCAGAAGAGATGGCTTCAAAGGGAAAGTGTTTTGCGGCGAAAAAACAACTCACACTTCAGACGAAGAGGAGTACAAACGTGGACGAATGAACAGATTAACACTGAACTAACAAAAGGTGTTAAGACTGATCATAGTTCCAAACTGCATTCCAAACGCACTTTCTTTGTGTAAAGGGATACTGTGTACAATGCCCACATATGAAGTGACACCGCGCAGCATAAGCAAGTGAGTTAATTCTGACGATATTGCTGTGCAGAAAGTGTACATTGCAAAGCTAATGCCAACGAATAAGTAAAAACCAAAAAACGACTTGCAATTCTCAGTTACTTTCAGTGTGTTGGGACCGACAGGTGATCCCGCATGAGTGTCACATAAAAGTATCCTATAGTTCTTTAGAAACTTACCTAGATAATACGTCGACCTGCTGAGTGAAGTGTTACTTTCAGACCAATTCGCGCAGAAAGCATGAAGAATTAAACTCACTGCGGATCTCAAAAATTCTAACTTAAACGTGCCACTATTTAGGGGAATTTAGAATCAACAGTAGATATAAGTGTTTAACGTGCGATAAGGATGAAAACAGTTGTCATGTTCGTCAATTGTGCAAAACATTCAACCCGGTGAATTTACCCAAGATAGTAAAGCCTTGGCGATCGCATCGAGGGATGTAGGATTGGCGGATGGTTCAGACTCCGACAAGCCTCGTAAAGTCCCGCAGCCCCTGTAAACCGGACATAACGGGATCGCATCAATCAAGCGCTGTTCCAACGAGGCGTAGAACAGTTCTGACAAATAGTTTGCTGTGTGATACGATAAGTCTTCATGAGAGGTGGACAACCTGAACTGGGATTGACTGTGTGAACTGTGATCCTCAATGGTCAGACTGGCCAATAGACTTATAGCGTATCGCGTCCGTAACTCGTTATGCTGAGTGTGAAGGATGGAAGAACCAACCACGGTGGTCAGACTGTTCGCGTGGGAGCGGAAGAGGTTGCAAACCCGCTCCGCGGTTTGCACTAGGCAAACAAGATAGACTGTGAACCGAAATAAATGGAATAACTAACTTGCGACAGATGAAATTGTGTATAGAAGTATATGAGGATGCTGTTGTCATGATCTTTTTAACAGTGTTTGCGTCGCGATGGTTCAAGAGCACTCGGATAAATGATCTCAGAAGGAAAGACACGATAGATAAAACGTCAAGATCAGTGACAAAATAAGGCAACTAATCGGATACTACGTCTAGTAGGATATACGACTGACGTAACTATAACGTAGAAATGCTTAAAAGCCAATGGGAATTTGAAGGAGGTCGTCAATTGGTTAGGCAGTCCTTACCAGAATTACCGATCTTAGATGAACAAACTCATGTACGATTCCTGCTAATGATTGTTTACGTTTTCCAGTGGTTTCGAACATCTCATTTTTGCAACCGGCGGAATTTCCATCCGCGATCCAAAGCATTAAACAAATTGACAATACAAACACTTAAATCCCCATCTCTTAAGAAACAACCTGAGAATGACTGTCTTTTGAAAGTTTGTCAACCCGCGGTTTCACACCACCAGTAAAAGTTCAGCGTAGATTTGTTTGTAGATAGGGCTAATTTCTTGCGTTTGTCCCGATTATCTGATCCGAAAATCATCTTTTTCAGTTGTTCCTCCTAAAACGTGGGAGTGGATCTTTATTAGCTACTTTGGTTGAAACTTATATGGAGAGGTAGCCAAAAATCTTTGGCTTGGCAGCAGTTTTTCGTATGTGGTTTTCCTGAAATCCGATAATGTCATTTTTGCTCTGCAAAACATATATTCCAAACCGGACTCCCGACCTAACTCTCGTTTCAGCTTAACACATGCCACGCCAGACTTGAATGAGACAGGACCGAAACAATGTCATGTATTTTGTGATGACCTATCAAACGCAGACCTGGTATGCGTTAGGTCGGATCGTGCTTGTGAGCTGGAGTTAAACCATATCTCTTCTTTTTTTTGAGTCAGTTTAGTCCATTTGTCTGTGCGAAATTATACAATCAATAAAGACTGTAAGATTAACATTCGCGTGATTTTCATTTACATCACGCAACTGACCAACAGGATCATGTGACCCAGGGGTTGGAAACCGCTGAATTAGCGGATAACAAACCTGAAAATCGTTCAACCTCATACCAAATCAGATAAAACAGAGGTGATCCGTCACATGCTAGGAATAAACGCGACTAATTCCAATGGCAACTGAATCTCATAGGACTGAATGACAGTACAAATTAGGATATCAAAACCCAGCGAGTTTAAGGTCGCTCCAATTGTCTCAACAAGTTATGCTGCCCCCGTCTTACTTAAATTACTAAACCATCCAACTGAACGCATACTTGAGAATGTCGGTGTGCAATTCATAACGAACGGTTATCGTTCTGTCCTACTGAAGTAAAAACACAATTTTATTTCTTCCTAAACATTATGACATCTGAAAATCTGGTGACAAACTGCTACACCAGGCGTTCTATGCTTGAATTAGAATTGCGTTTAAACGTGCTTGTTCGAAGTTTTTTAACTGTCTAAACCTTCGCAACTTACTCATCATAATAAGGTAACATTCGTGATATGCCACTAAAAGATTCTCGTAAACGAACATTCTGGGTTGCGAGTTAAACTAATCACAGAATCATTTGTGTATAAAGAACTCGCATCTAAAAAAGAGCTAAACTACAGTCTAAGACCTCTTTTGGAAATATTTTCATCTCCAGGTTTAAAATTGCCTTCAACTGGGAATTGTGCTCAAAACATGAGTTTTAAGAAGTACTGTCAACCGGACGTCATCTGCAATCTGAACAAAATTACTGTGCTACCTACCTGTTATTTGGTAGTTTTTAGCGGTTGAATATTTAAATTCAAGACAGGTGGTTTATTGTTTAAAAAATTTCTGGCATTTGCAAATAGACAATAGACTGGTTGTTGTGTGCATCAGGTTGCTCATGAAGAATCAAAAAAATTAGTTGCAACCATGCTATACTTAGTAAACGACTTTGTTGAATGTATGATAGATACTGCAGCTACGGTGAACATCGAAAAAATTCTTCGCTACACTTATTGGCATTAGACAAATGGTACCAATATATCCACCGGTGAAATTCACCCAACTTTACCGAAACGTAGTTTACATGTTTAGCGCCCACTTTTACATATTGACAAAACATTATTTTAGTGAGAAATCATTTTAATATCTAATCCGTGAGAAAAAGAAACGTCTTTAGAATGATCTAGTGACATCCGTTATCGTTTCTGAGTTATATATTTACGATGCACCCTGCATACAGAAAGCTAACCTTTCTAAGCATAATTCATAAAGATTACTAACCTAAAACATGTATAAGACAGAAGTCTGGCTTACTGAATCGCATTAATAAGGAATGGAACGTTTAATTAATTCAAGTAAACCACATTTGAAACGTGGTAGACTGTTCTTGTATGTTCGTAGCTAGTTTCCGCAAACAATTAAGTTTCAGAGGCAGCTCACATAAAATGAATGGGCAAGAAAGTCAGCCATAAGGTTTTCTATCAGTCACTATGTCGTTGAATCCATTCTACAACCTTCACATGTGCTCGTGCATCCATACCTTGCAAAATGTTTGTACCAGGGCTAGGAAAAAAAGTACGTTTCATAATTGATCCGTGAAACTATTGATCGTTTCGAAAGAAACTAAAATCCATAAGTTCCACCGAAATTCGTACAACCTGAATCAATTTAGCATACGCCACTAATCATGATAGAACAGTTAACCCCGGACACGGTGATCTCACATACTCACACTTTTCAACATTCAGATAAGTTCGCTCACTGATGCGCTCTAGAAAAGGGTAACAGAAACCAGTTTACCTAACGGCGGTAACACTGAAGAGTGTACTGTAATCTTTATTCTGAAGTTCCGTAAGTAGCAAGTTGGTCAAAACATAGAATCTTATAGAAGCTTTATAAAAACAAATTGTTTAATCAATGTAGTCCAGTGTTTACAGGCGATTTTTGGTTAATTCCCAGTGAACTCTATGCTATAATCCCGTTGGGAAATAGCAATGGATACTAACATACCCGAACGCAAATAATTCATTACTGACAAGTGGAAACAAATTTTCGTTCACAGGAATCAGACACCATTTGTAACAGATAACAGCTTTTCTACTCCCATGGACATGTCGGCCAAACACATTCCAGAATAAGCATGAGACTAGAATTTTAATGTCGTTAGCGTTCGTCAGTAGTGCATATTCCTACCACGGCTAAGATTTAAACTGCAGTCATACTTTTATGATGCAACTACTGTGCCGTTGAACTTACACCAGGAACGACTTATTCATCATATACAAATGCTCTAACTAGTCGGTATAAATTGCGACAGTGAACAGCATTATTGGCAAGCTTTAACAAAGGCAATATTCGGGTTCAGTGCTTCCCTTCAAAAAGACTTCTTGATAAGTCTATGTAAACAAGAAAACTGCAGTTACTGGTGAGTCCAGCCTGATTCGAACCGATCAAAATCAACCAGTTAGTGCAAGTGATTAAGATAGCTCAACTAACTAAAAGTTTTGCCGTAGGTACCGAGTGTGAGGTTCATACAGTTCTCATGCTCATCGTGCACCACACTTAGAAAACACCATGCATACTGGCACATGAAAGCACGCGGATCAATCATTCAGCAAGATTACATATGCACATGCAACACCACAGGTCTTGTATGTACAGCGTAACGGTTAACACTAGTGATCCAATAAACTCGTGATAAGTTTATAGAAACCCTTACCACGCCTCTTATAAATGGACTTTTGGAATCACGCTAATTTCACATGTTTTATTGTTCAAAAAAGTACGGCGATCAAGGATTCCGACGCTGTCCACTAATTAGACTTTGTGAGAATTATTGATCTGAGCCGCAGAAAATCACTGTTCCGTTTAAACTGACCCAGATTGAGCAACTGAAGTGTGTGAACATGATATGTGGCACTAATCCTCTGCAAATTATAGACTAAAACTTATTGCTCTTATTTCTTCAAAATCACAAGTGGTACGAGGAAATTAGGCTCACCTCAAGCGCAGTGAGCTTGATACAGTTGGTTAGAAAAGAGTCAACGAGACTCGAAAATGCTGTTCATCACAGAAGAATACAAAAGCTATAACGAGCAAGATTAGAAGAGGAACTACCATTTTAAAATCACCGTGACCATTTGATCATGCTCTGAGATTTCGTACTCGGTTAAGGACCCGGCAACTTCATATACAAGCGGTCACTTACATCCAGCTTTCTTCAAATACCGCTAGATTTGTAACCGGTTCACCTACCTGAAGAATCCTTGTAATCAGAAATTAACCGATAACACACCAAATTTACTGCTGAGTATTTACGAATTGGGTGAAAGCAGATAGTGTCATATAGGATCACCTGATTGAATGAGGTAATCAATCAGAATGAAACTCATTCAAACGGTTGAGGATATGCGTTGTTATGAGCCACAATGGATAAACTCGAAATGCAATGTCACACTCCGTACTTTGTCAACCCAACATGATCTAGCTACAACCGTGACCAGGTAATGAGCATCTTTTCAAATCAATAGCCTAATCTGACGAGAGTGACAGTGAACGTATTTCGAGGTGCAGCGGCTCATATTTCGTTGAGACCGCAAATCTTTAAATTATAAACACAGATATACATGTACATATTAGTACATGTGTAGACAAAAACATCAAACTTAGTGGAAAGCAGCAACAAAAAGCAACAAAGTGCAAAAGAACACAAAATGCGACAACACGGACACTAGTGATGTTTATTCCGTTCCATTTTCATTTCCCAATGTGCCTAGTTAAAAATGAGTCGCAACTGTAGATATGGAACGGGTATCACGTTACAGAACTGTCTTGACAACTGGACCATTTCTGCACACTTACAATCAGATTGTTCTTACTGGCTCGAATCTGGAGATGTGAAGCCCCATAGACTTGTGATACATCAAGACTTTTGATAACTGTCAATAAATTTCCAGCAAAATCCTCTTATATACGTTTGTTAAGTCCAGAGATCGATGTTATTTAGAAACGTGGTTATCGCATCGCAAAACTGCCTCTGGTGTGAATAAACAACCATTGTTTACCAACCGTAGTGTGTATGATGTTGGGGCAAACTGGACGATAGACATTTATTTCTACTAAAATAACTGACTCCTATCAAGTGGACACATTATACAATTTCCAAAGCAGCTAAACTGAATTCTTTAGGGTTAGTCAAACGAGCACTCACTGACTCTGTCTCTACTACAGGTGCGTGATTGTTGACCAAAAAACGAAGTACATTTCAATATTAATATTGACAACGACAATAACAACGAACGGAATAAGAGAATGTGTTAAGATGAAAACGTGAGGTTGAGTGAAATCTCTTTTAAAAATAATCCTCCTTTCTTGATTTTGTGTTCCGTGATGACGAATATAACGAAGCAGTTAAGCGAGCTATGAAACCGATTGGAAACTGGAACCATTCTATGAATTCCTTCATTTATGTCGTTGTTTTTACTTCATTTTTTCCATGACATTCCCAGCTCTCTTAAACATAGTGGTATGTACGGAAGCAAACGCTACTTAAATTTGTTTATTTCCATCGATCGTAAACGTAGAACATGCCAGTAACATACATCATACAAATAAGGACAAACAGGGAATAGATACGTCTACAAGCGCACCATGGCAACTCGATAAGTTTCCACGACCATTCTTGTGAGCATAACGTTGGCTGGTAAATTTGGATAAGCACAGCCTTACCGAAAGCCAGTTGACCACCTGGCCAGCAATATCGTGCATAAGCTGAAGTCTGTTTCAGCTTGAACATATGGGGCTGCGCAGTTGCGGTTGGTTCAAACCATCAGAGATCCAATTCTGCGTAATCACGAGAGTAGTTCGTCAGATCCTTCTAACTTTCATGTTATGTGCCAGTGCATTTGCAGCTGCAGTGACGTTTTCACAGGTAATGTAGCAAAAAGGCGACCAATAAGGCACAATCTTTATTGTCCAACACGCTAGTTCACATGCTACGCGCGCTCGCGTTTATGAGTCAGAATTCTAGTCCACAACACCCCGAGGTGTCCGCTCACGCATCATGCCCGGTTTATGTGTGTGATCGGCGCCTTCTATCCGGGGGTTTTTGGCCTGCCAATCTTCGTCCGTTAGTCCGATTCCGTTGAGCAACGGCTCGTCCGGCCGCTCGTGTTGTCCCCCATCTACCCACTGTGAGCTTTGACTGGCCTCCACGACCGTGTCGAGATATTCTCCCCAGTGTTGGAATAATCGCTCCACCGATTTGGTCATCCATCCTATTTTGTCAGCCATGTCCGATCCGATCGAGCGATGACTCATCCGATTGCCCCTGTTGTCCGCCATCCAATCGTTGAGGGTTTGTAGACGTGCCTCCCCCCGCGTTGAGGCATTCCGCCGAGAGTTTGGATACTCGCCCCTCCCGCCTGACAGTCCACCACAGTAAGACAGATTGACAACTATCACAGCGATTGAGCGAACACATACCGAAATAGTTGAAACAAGTGATGACGCACAGCCTCAACTTTGTGAATTGACTGCTCGAAATCTACCGCCATTGATGGCTAAACACCTCATGACAACAGGACATCAAGTTGACCCAGATGATGTTGCACGATCGAAGACCGAAGTTATTGGCTTTTTGCGAGGCTATGCTTATCCGAATTTACCAGCCAACGTTATGCGCACAAGAATGGTCTAGGAAACTTTACGAGTTGCCATGGTCTTGATTACCTACTGCTTGGTGCACTTGTAGACGTATCTATTCCCTGTTTGTTCTTATTTGTATGATGTATGTAACTGGCATGTTCTACGTTTCGATCGATGAGAATGAACAAAATGATAAATTATCGTAGCACGTTTTCTTTCTGTTGTGATAGAGTGGTTAGAGGAAACTCAATGTTTTAAATGTGTAGATTCGAAAACACTTAGATAATATGCGATTGTTTAGGTTCCACCTTTCATATACTTATTTGCACAGTGCATCATCCAGCGTACACTTATGGAGAACCGTTAACATGATGTGAATATCGAAAGAGATCTTATCCAATTTTCAACTGATCAAGCAAAAATCATGACGTCGAACAGTTGTACCACTACCATTTTTACATTTATGAGATCCTTGATCTGAATTTGTCTTAATTCAGAGTGGCTCTGTATCATACGCTCATAATTATTGTTCCGAAGTAACACATAGAAGGCAATTTTTCATTGCTTGTCGGATTATCTCAGTGTCTCTCCGTACAACTAACTGGGAATTAATTACCACAATCAACGGCCACGGCGTTCATTAATTTCTTATGACTATACAAACTGCTTGTTCCCGGGTCGTTCCTAAAGTTACCCTAAACTAAGAAGTGTCTCCCTCAATTTGATGTTATCCAAGGTGTAAATCTGTTCTCTCTTTAATCTCTGTGAATCGTATATCCATTAGAAAAAATTGTTTCCGCCAATGAAGGGAAATGATATGGTCCTTTGAATCAGGCATTTATTTTTATCCTCAATTTTTTGCTAATAGGAGAATTTGACCAAGGTGACCAACTGGTCAAAAACACAACCTATACATCCAGACCTTGAAACTCTTTTAGCCTACCAACTAGTCAGTAAAAAGGAAGTGAACAGTGATTGAAGTAACATCTACATTGCTAAACGATAAAGATTAGTTTCACCGCAGAAACCGTTTTTTTATTCATCCCGGTAGTAATCACTTAGACATATTTTCAGGTGAATGCGATGTTGTAAGTCTCATGACGGACTACTGATAAATTTGAGGGCTTTTTACTTTCTATAAATTTCAATTATCGGGCATTATTTCACTCATTTTAATTCAATAAGAATGAGAAATAAAGTTTGTTGTCACTATCAGTTTCTAACTTATTTAGGTGTTACAAACACATAATCTAATGTGATCTCTTCATGTGGATAATGTTTAACGCATGTTATAAAATTCATTTTTCACACCTTCATTGTCAGGTCTTTTACAACGTCCTGTTCCTAGGCAATTTCGTTTCATGTTGTGATTCAAGACTGCAAGCTCCCCTCTTGCTCAACAATGTATTCATACATTTGTGGTGGTGACCCCTCAGTTTATTCTCACTACTTTTAAGTCTTCAGATATTTACAGAATTCCGTTTCATTTCTATCATCTCTCTATCCTCTTCTATATATCCACAAGTTCATATAAGTTTCGTCACAACCTGTACTTTTTCCACGTTATTTTTCTCTAATATTTACCCAACAGTTTACCCTGACTTCTCTAAGTGTTATTTGCGTGTGAAACCGATTTGGTCGTTTTCTGCTGAGGGTGTCACGATAACTACTCATCACCGAAAATTTGGACTACAAGTTAACTAAACCAGTTAACTTAATTTGATTGAAATGCCGTACTATTGAATGAATTAAAACATAAGGACCTTTAAGTGACAAATGAAAGGAGACAGATTTGCGTGATACTTACAAAACTCCACGTGTGTGAGAAAATCGCGCGATTCCAGTGCCAAACAAATGCGTTCCACAATGGGTTCGATTTTATTCTGAAAGAACAATTATATGGGTCGAAGATCAAATGAAAGGAATCCATATATAATCTAGAGTGAATCTACTTCCATTATGATGAACTTACTTACTATGGTAATAATGAAACTGGTTTATTTATATCACTAACAGAAACGTTAGCAAGTGAAGCACACCTGTCGATGGTTGGAAATTGCAAGGAATATGCCATCCTCTATTCACAACCGTCAAGTAATTTGATCGTTCGTTGTACTACCTCAAGGACAATGTCCTTCATGAGATAAGGACAGCAAGGCTGAACACTTACTTGAAGCTGCGGGTGCAACATCTGATTGGGCCTATTCGTGAACCTATTTAACCGGAACTATCCAAGTAGGCTGTTGAATAAAACTATCGTCCAGTTTGCTTGCATTAGCTCTCAATGCACAGCTGACAGGCAAGCCAAGGTTATTTGAAACCGTCTTTCTCAGATCTCATTTAAGGTCGGCCGTCGGGTGCATCTGCGGGTTGCGGAATGAAGATTAACCGCCTGAAATAAACGTTAACTGCGGACGACTAAGAACTCTAACAGACTTAGATTTAGCACAGCTTGTGGATTTACGGTTTTTTCAGAAGGTATTACACGAGTGTCTAGAGTTACTACAACCTCTTGCATGTCACCCTGGTAAAATGACTACTGAAACCCTAACTGGAGCACATGATCACCCGGACAGAATGCCGACCATAACTGACAAAAAACACCTTAGTCGCCACTCGCCATTAAATTGTTCCGGGAACTACGTACAAATCAGCGTAATGACCACCAGCTCCAACCGGTGTAACAAGTGTGAAAATCGTGAAAATTTTGACTTCATTTAAAGAGCCGATGACACAGTTAGTTCCCAGGTTTCGGATTACAAGATGCAGATGTTACAACGAGCCTATCAGGTCTTGGAAATCCAGGGAAGGCAGATCTGCAACAACAAATCCGCCTTCTCTCGTAAACCTTCAAACTATTACGGTGTTTCTGTCGCAACCTAATACGTCCTGGATGGACGACCTCTATCAGAAGGGTATGCGAACCAATTAGTCTTGAATGGTTTGCGAAATCCGTGCATCGTTTCGTTATATTCCAAATTAGCTTTTCAAGCCAAAGGCTCCGGGAGGTCCAAGTCAACCGCCTTTTTAATGTGAGCAATCCGGTGGTATGCTGATTACACTATAATTAGTAACCTTGGTGAGTCCACAACCTATTTTCGAAGACGCACAGGCGACGTACCTTGTTTCCATTTCGTGACAGAAGTCACAGCCAACGAGACGGTGCGTACACCACCAAGATGAAATATTTGCCTGTTTGATATAACACTTGATAGTTCCCTGACACACTTTCAGTCTGTCACTTTCAGCGTTCCAATGAGTATGCAGACAGAACAACTGACAGTTCTTACGTGAACGCTACGACTCTCGTAACGGATATTAGCAACTATTCCAAAACATAGCTGAAGGATTCTAACGTAATAATACACCTTTAGTCTCCGTTGGCTGATTCGCAGTGTGAGTACAACCTGATTTTCCCAAGAGACCCTGTGGCTCCACTTACTGTTCAAGCCAGTGAGTGAACTTGAAAGAGAATCAATCGATTGAAATTTGGACTTCGACTGGACTCGAACCAGCGACAGAAACATCATGTCCAAACGCGGTAGGTTTTATACTAGTTGAGCAACGAAGCCACACAAGAAGCTCAGAAATGTCACATTTTGGCCCGATTGCCCACCCACTCCATTGTGTTATGGTATCCACCAAATGATCCAGCAGACTGGTTGCCAACACAGGATTTCTAAATCAGTTCACGCTGGGATTCGCCAACGTTACTGCTGAGCACTGAAATTGTATTACTGATAAGTAGTTTGGCATTCTGACTGTTCGAATCTAGCCGAAGTCTACATTTTTTGCGACTGACCTCTTCTAAATTATGAGGTCTGCCAAACTACTTGTAAGTACTGAAACTGACCTAAGTGCATACCCAGAGAAAGCCGTCTTTGCGCTGTCATAGCTGAAGGTACTGTTAGGATGTCAAGAAAAGCCCGTCCCAAACGCTGCCTGCTTGTTATTGTGGCAAATGCCTCCGCAGACTGTAGTCCAGGCACAGCCAAACAATATTTTCGTCACTAACTTTCAGCACATCACGCGGTACATGGATATTGTAGTACTGACTGGAAACTTGAAAGCCCAGGTTGACAAGTTAGGCACTGACGAATGTGAATTAGGTGGCTAGCACTCTCACGGTGAATGTTCCTTGGAACTGTGTTAAAAATGATTTAGTTTCGACGCGAACTAATTTTTGGCGCATCAGGTGTCAGCGCGTCAACTGTTGATCTTCATCGTCAGATTGGCCACATATTATCAGCTATCGATGGCTTGTGAATTTTCAACATTGTAAGTCAATCTAAGGTACCGTTCTAGATTCCGACCATACACCGGTATGTACCAAATCTGTTGTTTGCTTCAGTAAAGAGCAACCTTGCCGTCAAACACAAATCTATGTAGATGAACCAGCATAGCCACAAGCGATCGACAGCTACTGCAACGAATCTACCTGAAGCCTAGAATCTCGACAACTCAGCGACATCGGAGTTCTTTGGACATGCACTTGGAATGCATAACTGTGGCACTATTAAGTATTACACTACTGTTCGTTCGTTTGTCAACCACTTGGTTTCTCTAAGATTAGTTGAACTTCTTGATGCTCGCCACAATAGTTCATCTACTTGTAGGCAAAATCTAAATCTCTTTGACCTCAGAAAACTCATAGATTATCTCAAGGACCGGTGGACACAAGCAACTATCGAAATAGGGCAGTCAATTGGAACTCCGGAAGGCCGCTCTGTCTTACCCTGGAGATAGGCACTGGAACGTCAGGTGTGAACAACGTAATATGCGATGCTAGTGGCAAGTTTGTCTACAACTTTTGACAACGCTTAGGACGCTGGGCTGCTCACTTCCAACAACGACTCAACCGGTCATCCATGTCGTTGATGGAGCCTCCGGCACCTCCTGTGCTTATTGTTCTATAAACACATTTCTGCCTTCGGAGGCAGGAGTCTCACTTGAAACCAAGTTCTTCAAACGTCACGGGGTATCTGGGTCAAACCAATTTTCTTTTTATAGATGGGGTTCAACCACCGTCAGGGTTGACGGATCAGCCTCGGAAACTCCGGGTTATTGAAGCCCTTCCGAATGGCGGAGGTTGGCTAACATCATATTAAAAAGGGTTCATGCACTTCACATGCAAGTCGCCGACAGATTAGTCTGAATGCCATCTTGTCAAAGGCGCTACTGTAATTTGTAGACTAAGCCTAACATGTTAGCGGCATATCGACAGGGAACAAGCTGTATTTTGTCCTGGCCCTGATTATACTAAGCAGACTGCCACAATCTTCCGCTAGTTATACGGAAAAAACGACATTAAGAGGGCACATTATTCAGTTGACACTGTTATATCCTTGCGCTGTTCATGATGGAACGATGTATCCGAAAAATACGTCAGCATAGTGAAAGCGGTTTAGTGTCGCAGCGCTGATCTTGATAGAGTATATGGCAGATTATTGTCCATTGTCAGCAGCTCAAGTGACTGTTACTGGGTCACCCAACTTCCTCTTTCATATTCAATTTTACGGTAGAGGGGATCTTTAATGGCTTACGATAGATAGTAAATATTGTGGTATGGTGACGCTATCGTATACTAGACCGTATGATTGAAAGTGTGTATATTATACTGCCTCTATCTGTGTGAGTTGAAAAAGAGCCCAAAACTTCTCAGACATATCAGAGGCTTCTGCTCGTTAGCCTGACACAACCATTGGACCTTCTAAGTGATAGATATCGGTGCAAGATTGTCAAGGTTCTGCGCACGTTTTCACCCTTGACGGTAGGACTTTATAGGCGGTCGAGAAGTTCTTGTACCTCATAGATTACATGAGTGGACTGCCTGATTAGATCACACACTATACGGTTAAAATTCCCCTGATGTTTGTTAACTTAAACCATTTTTGGCGTCGTAACACGCTGTCTTTCGACGAAGATTCTAGTGAATGATGTCACCACCGGACTAGCGGTCTTGTTATACGGCTAATAAAACTGGCGCACTTGAACGGATTATAGTCACAGATCATCTGTTTTCGACCACCGGCCTCTCGAAGGCATTAGTGGCGTGTAATACGAACACTGCGTTAATGGTGACGAAGTTCGTCAACGTGTCTTCGGAGCTAACAGGCTATGTCGACCTCTGAGCATAACGGTCTCATCTGACAAATCCCGTCCGCTTGGACAAATCTTACAAATGCCAACTCACCGCCGGCAGTGTTGCATCCCGTTAGTGAATGGTGAGTTGTGCTGTAAAAGAGAGTCTGTTCATCAGTATATGCTTCGGGTTCGAGACACCAAAGTTCTGACAGTGTAACATACATCATTAGGGCGATCCTGACCATTTCGTCGGAGTCCAAAACACAGTTGACAGTTTTGGCTGAGGACGCTATCTGCCATGGCGAAAGCTAGGAGTTAATGACCCTCGTGTTAGGATTCTCTATGAATTCCGGCTTAATTCATTTTCCTCTTCCCTCTCCGTATTTTTCTCTCCTCCCGTACGTATTGCACGATTTTTCCTCGTTTGTAGAGGTACGTCTGTAATTTATGCAGTTAATTCTGCTAACCACAAACAGTGAAACCCAAATGTTTACGTATCCAAGCTGTTACTCGATGTAGTCTATATGGCGCAGATGCATTACTTTAACTTCGATCAAACTGAACGAGAGCCGCTTATCCGTAACCCTGTTTCGTAAAATGTTAAAGCCTTTTCAGCAACTCCTCACTATCATACGACTACAATATGCCAAATTTTACTATCACTAGCAAGTTATGGTAGGAAAAAACCGGTTAACTGTGACGTTACGGAAAATATTGAAACAAAAATCGGAAGTCTTAGAATGGAACCCTGCGACACACCGATTGTCGCACAGTGCTAACCGAAAAAATGCATTGTTGACGTGGACAACAGGGTGGCGATCGCAAAAGTAGACTATTTGTTAGGGAGTCCATTTTTTCTCCTTCCTCGAGAAAACGACTTCTGGGCATTTCCGTTCATTCTGATTGGATAACATTGCTTTGTCGGGGAAGGAGACAGTTTTGGACGGGAAAAATGGAATCTTCAACAATATTTGTACTACGACTATGGAGCTTCGTCTACATCAGGTGACCTAATCCGTAGAAGACTTCAGAAAACCAAGAAGAGTAACATCAACTGATTCGCCAACTCACATCTTCCGTTTCTTGATTGTTCAACACGTACACGATGAAAGTGGCCAAAATCAAGAACATGGGATTAGTTCTTTGATTTTTGAATGCGGTCATCAAAAAAATATGCACATCATCCGAAGATAAGAAACTCTAAAACAAAAAAATGATTCGAGATAGACCCTCATCATTGCGGTATATGTATGAATACATTAACCTCCTACAGTTTCCCAGTTTGCGGAAATAAAACCTCTAACATAAGAAATGTTTGCAAACGAACTATTAAATGGCACAAAGTTACTGAAAATACCAACGTTCCGCAGTTTTTGCTCTATGTGGTCTGCGGTATACCGTTCACTAGTTTCAACATCAAAAATAGCGTTCGATATGACTGTTTATTTTCCTCCTGTATGTTCAATTTTGTCGTCGACGAAACAATACAGCACTGTCTCCAGCGCTCACAAAATGTCAATGTGGACTTTCTAACCGGTTAAAGATTGACGGTATTGAATACGCTGAAGAAGGTGTTACTGTTTGACAAATAGTTCAGAGTGCACACCGCAGCCTCGGGGCGCAAAATTCTTTTACAAGATTGCGGTGACTACATAGATTTGATGTTCGAGATTGTTGACTAGTTTGTGCATTTACAAAGTTTGAGCAGTGTCCGAGACACAGGGCATGAAGTGGAAATTCAAGTCTCTGAGGCTAAACCGGGATTCACTCATCTAAGTCAACTCTGGCGGATGGGAGGCAACACTCTGAAGCCATGACAGTGTACGGATGCGAAACTTGAGGCGTGAACCGTCTTCATACATATGCCTATCGACGTCTATGTCAGATCACCTGTATCAGGTTATGTCAACAGGTAAACGACTGTGAGGTTAGGACATAAGTGTCAGGCGAGCTCTTTCGCCCGATCTTCAACACCATCCGCACTTACATGGTCAATGTTGTGTCCTGTTAAGTGTGCGCACACAAACTACGTGTACGTGTCTGTGGTAGGCCCGTTCACATGATTCACCGTTCATGGCACGGCCGTGCGCCCTCCGCTTGCTGTTGTCTGTGTCCGATTCGATTTATCACGTGACCTTCCTGATTGGGCTAGTGAGCTTCCAACTGCCTACACTCGTGTGTTGGCACTGTGTAGCTTATCCTCCCTCTGTACAGCCGTGCCCGCTAGACGTTGCCCACACTTTCTACCGGACAACTTGCTCTCCATGTTACGGTGCGCCCCAAAGTTATATAGCCGTCCTGTCCTCTACACTCACGATACGACAGGTGCATTATCTACTCGTTGCGGTACACAAGCTTCACTAATAACTGGCGTAGGATACGCAGGATACAACAATCAACAAAACGGGCCAGCTAAATGTTTGTCACATCAAGCATATTTTGTCGACGGCCCAGCCAACTGACGTACTGTGAAAGAGGTGAGCAGGCAATGACCTGGAGTGAAGAAATGAAATTAATTATCACAGGGTTAGCTCCTGTAGGTTGGGTCCCCCCTCCAGACAATGGTCCCCGCAAGCCACAGAGTCGGTGAATGGAAACAGAGAATGTACCCAGCGGCGTGAACGTTGCGACAGGGGCTCGGCTCCCATTCAATTGAAGACTGTTGCATTACTACGCGACCCTTCTGTACCAGCACTCGAATGGAACGATCCCAGAGAGTTCAACTTGGGCAGCATGCTTGACGGAATCCATTTTACAGCTTTATATCACTGATGTAGAAAGTATAAGTTATCCAGTGTCTGGAACTAGAAAATGCCCCAATGACACTCTGGAGAAGAAAAGTCAGTTCATATTTAGCAGACCTGTCAAAAGCGGTCACTTGGAACAGTTCGTCTATAGATATACGCGAAACACCTCAAAATCACGTAAACCACATGTTGCAGCAAAACGCCAGTGTATATTTCATTGCCATTTAAAAGCCGCAGCCCTCATAAACACGCAAGCAGTGGACCTAGGGTAGCAGTTAGGAGGATCGCTTTTGCAACCGACTTACGCGTTCAAATTAATTTTATGTCAATTCTGCGTCCTCAACTGAGAGATAGGTTGTCTGTTCATGCTGCCATTTAATGGGTATACCAATTCCTTTCTTTTATGGAATGGGTTATACAGGCGATGACCTGTTTATTTGTACTCGGGAGTATCATTCAACGTGTTTAACTAGAAGCTTAACAACGACCTGGTCATCTTCCCATCTGACGCTATTAGTTTCAGCCAATCCCGTGGAGTCGTTCAGCTCAACTTATCCCATCCAATAAGTTCAATGAAAACGAAATCAAAGGTTGCTTGTTAATCGACTAGTGCAAAGACCAGCGTCATCCGCTTGTACACTCTTCAACGATAACTTTCTGTGAAACCGTTGAATTCCTCATCATCATCATAGGCAGCAATACATAAGTGGTCCTCATTGGTGCTTAACTGTCACATAGCCATGAAAAAAGTAGACCCTGTACAAAAAGAGAGAAGAAAAAAGAAGAGAAAGGGAAGGGACCTTACTACTAGAAATAGCTTCGTCCGTGGAATTGACAGATCATGTAAGTGTGACTGCTAGCGTGTCATCAACTTGTGTTTTGTAAAGTTAGCTCGACAGGTAACTGTCGCAGTTCAATTCACACTGACTCAGAGAACCACTTCACTGATTCATCATTGCAGTGGATTTCGCCCGCGATGAACCCGCTGTATTTGACCTAGTGATGAAACACCGGTAAGAACCTTGGTTGCTGCATACTCATCTGATGATTAGACTGAGTAATTTTATGCGGCCCGAACGGTGCCTTCTAGATAATTAACCTAGCACCATAGTCATTCTCTGCGTAGCCGGGGCCATCAGCATTTCTCTTCTCTATTATCGCATCCATTACCTTACCCATACTCGATAACAATAGTTGCGACGATTTATATGTTCAGTCTTCAACTGATGTACCTTGCAGGGAATTGGATGACTTCAGTCAATTCGCCCACGTTTGGGTTCAGTGTAAACAGAAAACCCTAGAGAGTAAAATTCATTTCATGAACACAATTTAAATCTGGAAATAGTTCAGGATAACCAAAAGGACGAGCAACTATTTCGAGAAGTTACCTCATTATGCAATTGCGCATATTTGCCTAAATACACCTACCCACCGCCCCAAAACGGCAAACGTCATGAAAAAAAAAAGAGTTTTGAACGTTTTCCGATAAGAACAAAGGTTGCCAGATGCGTGAATGCAATGGACATTGTACTCAAACTATTACGGAAGTTCACCGCTCTATGTCGTCAATAGCATTTTTTTTAACTCGCTGTATCATTTGTGGGGACACAATGGAGGTCGTTCAATTGATTGGGTCTGGAAATGCATGCTTGAGACCGCCGATTATGGGGGTTTTTCGTCCACTTTTGAGAATGTTCAAAGCACTGGAGTTCAAAAATCCTACTGAACAAGTGCGAAAAGTTGATTATTTGTTTTATTCAACATTTAAATGAAGGTTGAGACCGAATAAACCTGGGAGGAAATCACCTACAAAATATTTCATCAGATTGACAAGTATAACCGATACTCAATCACATGGAGTTTATGCTACAAGAGTACAATCTCTTATCCGCGGATTTCATTAATTAGAGGAAAATCTCCTGTTAAACATAGTGAATTTGGAGCGGCATTATCTTCCTGCAAGATTTCTGTTACTCCTACTTGTGGACTTACGTTATTCATCCGGACTACTGTCCATATGAATCTAGTACCAAAACTCTAAGTTCACATACCAAACAGATCAAGACTGTAGCTGAATAATCGCCAAAGTTTTCACCAACGTTCAAGGGAATTGAAATTATTGGTCTATTATGAACACATGAATTGGCTTACACTGCAAAGCACACGTAGTCCATGGTTTTCAAGGTCACAACGTGTCTATGTTTTGACACACTGAGCGTTTAGTTCAATGGTGGCGACGGTCAAACACAACCAGCCGTTGATGTGTGATTTGCTTTATAAGCGAAAAATCATTTATTAATCTTTGTTGGTTCCGTACATAACAGATTAAGGGTATTTTTGCGTTTTGTGGTTGTACTAGCAATGATGGAAATCTGGGATGAACTGACGCAAAGCTTATAGCAGCCTGACAACCACTATTTAATGTCAAACTTAACAAAATGCACATACATGGTTTTTGCTCTTCGTAAAAATGAGGAATAAACATGATTTCATTCTCTCAAGAGAATGAAATGCTACATCTGTTTGACAAACCATCTCACCAACTTTTAAATAAGCTAAATATTTAATAGCTTTATTGTTTAGCGAATTCATTTGGTCATTTAGATATATTGTCAGACGTTTGATGTACATGGTTCTTTGTCCATCGCTTAGGTTATGACTAGCTCTCTTTCGTATGATTCGTCATCGATCGTGTACGTTAACATAAAGACCACCATTTTCCTCAGTTTTATTCGCTGGACTTCGAGAAAAAGGTTTGATTATTTTGCTTAAGTTGCTCATGCACCTCAATATATCGGTTGAGCTCTCATTTGATTGTACTGCTACGAAGCACATTAAAAACCGCGATAAATTCGTAAACAGAGTCCTGTCCTATCCATACGACAATCTCTACATGCCCACCAGCTGTGCCGAGAAATTCTCAAAGCCTATGCTTTTTGTGAACTTCTGTCCACAGAGCTTCAGTTCTTCTTAGCCTTTAAGAAGGTCTTCAAAAGTAGACAAAAATGGCTGTAGGCTCGGGAAACGCTCTTCGCTTTAAGTTTTTTATTGCGCTGCCGGGTGCTTTGTTGTCGAGTTTCACGTAGGACCCCTGGACCCAATGGCTGAGTATCCGTTAATCCATAGTGATTCTAATAATAGCCAACTGTTCCATTCTGAACGTTTGTGTTTTGATTGCGCCAGAAAACGTTACAAACGTGACCAAAATCTTGTACATTCAATGCATATAGACACGATACAATAAAACTTACCTTGCAACCGACAGCCAATAAACAGTAAGTCTCTGTCAACAGGCTCCACGTCTTCTCTCCTGTGGATGAGCGTTGCAAACATTCTAGAAGGTTGAAATTTTTAAGTCAGCATAAACTAGTTGTCTCCAATGGTTAAAAAAAAATTAAAATTATTTTCGTTGAAATTTTGAAAAGTTGTATGTACATTGCAAGCTGTCATAGTGTTTCGTTAGCGTTTTCCTAAACTCAGCAAGCTACTTATACCCAGCTGACAAATGAAAGCAGATTTTCAAATAGACCATGAAAGTAAACATCGAGTTTAAAATTTCCAAATTGCTTCGAGCTCGCCATTAGTAAATACGCCTCATTGCACGAGTATAAGGCCATCAAATATTTTACAGAAACGTTTGTCACCGTATGTCGCTGATTTCTCATTTGCTGTTTCTCACTAACTGAACCTATGATACGTCGTATCTGTGGCCACCAATAGTTGAGCAAAACTGCGAGGTAGTCATGCAACGACATAGCGGTGAAATACGAAATCCCTGACCGTTCCGCTGAGTAAACTGAGCAGGTATCGTCTGTCAGGTTAAGGTCCTCATTATCACTCAAACGTTATTCCAAAGCGCAATATGTCGTAGTAAATGGTGAGTCTGCATTCACCTCATTTATAGTTCTTCCGTTTAACTCCGGTCAGCCACACCAAACTGATCAGACAACTACTGCTGAATCGATCGCCATTTGATTACGCAATCCTATTTTGTGCCCATACAAAAAATTCCTACAAGCCCTGCAGCTGCCGTGACCAAAGGTCACACCATCAGTTTGCATGCATATCTAAACTCCATCCGATAACACTGTGACGTAACGGTAGATGGAATTTCAAACCACTCACCGTTAAAACTGGAGATTTGTTGTCTGAATGATTAGCCTATAGAGGCTTGGAAACTTTTTAATGCCCTACGTGATGCAGTGGCACTGTTAAATCTGTGTTGTTTACATACTGTTTTGATTTCGCTGAATCTATATAACTGTTTTGATACGATGATGAATTATCAGAAACAATTGTCCATCACTGTTTTCTTCTTCCGCTTAGTTTTATTTTTCAATTTTTATTCCGTTTGGTAATTTTTTTCTTCTGATGAGTGACGGTTTAAATCACGTTACTTTCCGGTCAGTATGAGAATATACTTGGATGATATAATCAACGAAGTACAGATCATTCATCACACAGTAGCGCATTCAATGGCGCACAAGTTGTATAGATACTGGGGTGAGAAGGTGTGACGTTCAATAACGAGAAGTCCAGCCTGGATGACCTTGATGAGTGGAGTTGGTAATGGCAAGCGCCAAAAGTTTCGTGCATCGTGAAACGATAAGAAACAATAAAATCAACGAAGTGTTTACGGGGACTACCCTACCACATGTTTACGGGATCTAATGAGAAGTATGAAATCTCTCAGCAATAAACCATAGAAAACATCTGGTGGAGGAGCACATAGGCTTCGATAAATCGACTGACATAGTGATGTGTAATGGAAACAGAGTTTAGGTACCAGACATAAAAAAGACGGGTTTGTGACTTTGGTGGGGGCAACACTAACACGATGTGATCATGCCAGACTGTTACAAAAAAATAACCCTCAAGTAGTTAACAGAAGGAATTAGAGATAAAGGTTAACCATCCACATGAAGAGATGAACAATCAATAAGATGTTCTTCACACGGATTTCCTTTTATATGCGAAAACAAAATGATAGCACACTTGTGTATGTGTGGGTTAAAGGACAGCGCGGATCTGGGGCCAAACTGATGGTTCAAATAATTTTTCCATCGGAGAGAGAGAATAAAAACAAGTCAGATGTTTGATGCTTTGCCCTATATCATCCGCAAATCTGATTATAAGCATGTGATCATGAACTGGCACAGAAGCGATATAAAGTGAGAATAAGGATGAGATTGTATCTTGGAGGACAACAATTTGACAGTTGAGAGTTGAATATCAGATATGTCCGGAATTTGAAGTAGTGTTTCTCTTTCGAGACTTTGGCTTAAGAGATATACGCGGACGGTTTTAGATTTTCTACCATGCGACGATAGAATGGGAAAACTGGGTACACGAGAACAGCCCATGGTTGAACGTGAACGACTGTATGATAATTGATTTAATCCGTAGTGTTTAATAGGAGTTCGGGGATCTAGATTATTATCTAGAACTGAACACTGTCCACATTCGATCGCAGTCCTTACATTCAGATAAACTTTTCAACTGGACCACTTCGAAAGGAAGCATTAGACTCGAATGTGGTTAACACGTTGGTCTCACAAGTGCACGGGCTAAAGTACAAATTCCGGTCAGAACAACGATATGTATCATTGATGAGCTTTAATAGCAGCGAAACTCGAGTGTAGTGCTTCCATTCGAAGTGAGCCAGTCGAAAGGCTTATTTGAGTGTAAAGGCTGCGATCAGGTGTGGGTGGTGTTCACTTTGAATTATTAATCCGTGGTGTTCGCTAGAGGCTCCATTCTAGCGATAATCAGTTTTTCAACAACTTTCAACGCAATATTGGTGCATAGAATTGGGTGGAAATTAGCCGTTTCTCTGTTAAAGCTTGATAAGAAGCGTACATCTCTTTCAAGGAATGTGTTTTTGATTGACTAACCATGAATGTTTGGAGTATACAATGATGATAGGAATTACTGCTCCAATGCAGTGCGGACGTATGTCTTGAAATCAGAACGGAACGAACAAAGTCCAGCCCACCTTAATCAATGTATGGAAGTCATACCGAAACAATACACTGACAGAAATAGAGGCACATTTCGCTAGCTTCCCACGGTTAACCACACACTGAAAATGTCGCACGGTTTTGTTACGTCATTCTGACAACCTCGCTTATTAACAGGTTATGAATAGGCCAGTATCAAATAAATTTCCACTACTATAACCTGAAATTGTTTCGGTTAGTCAGACACGTTGAAACATACGATAGCAGAATAGTTGATAATCTTAGAGCTTAATCGCCGAATGTTTACTGTTGTCCGCACCGGCAAATGGATTCCGGTTCTTATGTTGGTAAGATGTACGTACTGAATACTGGTCTCACTCCGTCACTGATCGCAGCATCACTATGGTTGAATTTCAGCTACCGTCACTTGTGTTCACTGTTTGTCTTACTCTATTTCTTCAGGAGAATAAACAGAATTAACCCGTTAGTTCCTAACCTTGGAATCAGAACCAGCCAGTCGCAATGATATCGCTGGCCTCGGTCATCATAAGAATAGTCAATTCATCTTACTAGTCTTCCAGTCTGAAAAATTTTTCTGCTAATCATTTCAGTCCAAATTGTTAAATTGCTGTTTCTCCACATTTTTAGTAAAAGCGGTCCTGGTTAATTGCAGTTTTGCCTTGAATTCCCCTCATAATAACCAAGACGTCGATTTGACAACATGTTCCACTGACCACAATCTCAGACAAAATGAGTGGACAAGGTGGTGTCCGGCTATCGGCCCGCAAAGTCCATATATGGAATTTTGACACTGCTGGACAACACAGCTGGTCACAGTCAATCGGTATCCGCTGATCAGCTCAAACTTGATGTAAGAATGGTACAGCCCTCCCACCGACGTGTTAAACTTTAATGCGCCTACACTCATTTCCCTCTACAGATCGCTAGGATGCACATCACCGATTTTTATTCCTTCTTTGATTAACTCGTTTTCACGAATCCGTCTAAATAAACGCCGTATCCTGAGTACAATAGCTAGAAAAAAGATAAACATCATCATCACAGCCATGAATCTGACCAAAAGGTACTATGGCTCGGGCCGCCGCTCACCTCAACAGTCACGTGGAATATCCTAGAAGAAAACGTTACTAAGAAGGTTGATAATTAATAACAGAGGACTAAGCGGAAGAACTAGAAATGGTATGGATGCAGGTATATCATTGACTGCGACACACCCCATTCTTGGCTAGAGTCTCTAACCAGCGGTTTCAGTGATCATGAGGACCCCAACCAGGCAGGCGACACCTACCCACTCTGTTCAATGGAACAGTCAAGGTCTTCATATTTCATGACCACGTTGTTGCTTGACCACCACGCGGTTTTACCCAACTGTTGGTGGCCTCGGCTCATAATGCCTGGTACAGTAAACGATCAAATGACATACGGAGTACGTGACCCAACCATCGCAAGCTGTGTATTGTAATTAGTTGACCAACTGATCGCGCATTTCGGGCGTTCTGGAATACGCGTCGGCGAACTGCCACATTGCTCACGCGATCAGTCAACTTAATATAGGCCAATTGGTCGAGACAACGATGGTCAAACACAGCAAGCCTGTTGACACCCCTTTTGTGAACAGGCCACGTTTCCGAACCATAAAGCAAAAGGGAACACACACATGCATTAAATACCCTTCCCTTCAGCGACAACCGAACGATGCCACAGATGACGCAGTTCGGCAAAGACAACTAATGTCCCTACTATCCTCGCTGCTGAAAACATCTCATCAGCAATATTACAGGCTGACGAGATTGTGCTACCCAAATATGTGAAACTGTTTACAGTCTCAAGCGGATTACCTGCAATAAAGTAGGGGTTGAAGTACCCCAGTCTTGAAGCAACACTTTGCACTTTGAAGGTGCAAAGAACATTCCATACAAACTAGCTCGGTCGCTCAACCTGTCCAGCATGGTCTGCATGTTTTCGGCAGAAGAGCTAAGTAACACACTGTCGTCCGCATACTCCAGATCGGTCAACCTAGTGCCAGGAAGAAGCTCAAAACCAAGCTCACTGTATTCCCGAAGCACACCCTCAGAATGTCGTCCATGACAAAATTGAACAGGAAAGGGGAAATCACACACCCCTGACAAACACCACTAGAAGTGACCAATGCCCGAGACAGTTGGCCATAAACTCTCACCCTGATTGCAGAGTGAGCATACAGTGATCTCAATAGATTCACGTATTTTTCTGGTACTCCCTTGCAAAGGAGACAGCTCCAGAGAACGTTACGAGCAACTGAGTCGAAAGCAGCCCTCAGGTCCAAAAAACCACAACTGTCGGCTGTCTGTAACAGTGCTGATGTTCCAACATCCGTCGCAAAGTAAAAATATGATCAACACACCCTCAACCAGATCTGAATCTTGTCTGTTCTTCGCGTATCTGGCTTTCTCTGAATCTAGTGAGCCGACGTAAAGTGAGGCCAGTGAGTAACTTGGACGCAATAGACACCAAACTGATGCCTCTGTGTTTGTCACATAGACTTCGGACCCCCTTTCTGAAAACGGGAATGACTGTTGATAGGCACCAATCACAAGCACCTATTCAGTCTCCCAGATCGTCTGGAGGAGTTTTGTCAGTTCTGCTATCAATCTCTCTCCACCATCCTTGAAAAGAGAAGGAGGGAGGAGGTCTGGACCAGAAGCCTTATTACGTTTCAATAATTTGAGCACCAGAACCACTCCCACTTCTGATGGAGGACCGTCTGGAGTGCAATAAATGACCAATCGGGTCCCGTCGTCTACATCATCCGGTTGAGGCCAGCTGGACTGTTCTTCAAAATGTTCGGCCCACCTGTTAAATCGGCTCGATTGGCTGGTAATAAGTGAACCATCTTTTTCACATATGGTCTCACTTACACCGACTCGACGACCAGTATAGCCACGGATCTGTGAAAAAAGCCTTCTACTATTCCCAGATAAAAAGGCTTTTTCCATCTCTTTCGATTGTTCGACCAAGTATTGCTCACGGTCTTTGCGCAGACTTTGAGTCAGCTTGCGTTCAAGTTCTCGACGATCTTCATCATATTCAGAACCAGGTGGCATCGACCGATACTTGTTCATGAGGTTTATCGACGTGACGGAAATCCAGTTCTGTCGCAACTGAACAGCTCCACAGGAACATGCCTGTTCACAGCATGCTTTCATAGCTTCGGCGATTTGTTCCCAGTGTTCATTAGGATCCTTCATCTGATTCGAACTTGGTAACTTCTTCACCATTGCATTCTGGTAAGCGTTCTTTACATCATCATCGCTTGAATGCCAATTAAGCGCCTTGCATTCACGAGCGTAGGTCCTCTGGGCAAACGACAAAACAAAACGGGCACGCACAACAGCATAATCCGAGACCAGGTGGTTGGTCCAAGAGGCACGACAGACCTTAATAGAGGGCGCCATCTGTAACTAACTGCTATATGATCAAGCTGTGTCCATGGTTGGGAAGCACACGGAGGTCTCCAAGTAACACATTGCTTTTTCCTGTGTTGGAATGCGGTGCTCGGAATATACAGACCGTGGGATGCGCACAGCTGTAAAAAATAACCAGCGCAATCGGTATGAATTCAGTTGATCACATCACTATTGCCTGGAGATATTTCAACATTGTGGATGAACAACGTTAGTGATGAATGTTCTCTCAGTAAGTAAATGACAGATGATGTGCTCCATAGAGACTGACGCATTTCTTCCAGTTGGCCAGATAGGAGCTCATGACTGGACTGAATCATCAACACCTTGCTTATAAGAACGCAGTGGGTTGCGAGCTAAGGCCGTGAGCTGTACTTGCAAAGTCTAAGTCAATTAACCGGTGCTAATCGCCCCCGTTTATTTATTTTATTGGGAAGCAAGAGCATAAAAACTGAACACAAGGAGTGGACAGTTCAGCAATTACAAGAACTCTACGAGCTTCTGTAACAGAAGCAAAGTACGTCATCTAAATCCCATCAATAGTAGATAAAAAAACGAATTTATCAGATCAACAAAGCGCTCTATTGTACGGTATCACCGTAAGTTTAATGTTATGTAAAATGTGTTTTTGGTCCATGCTGCTCACAGTATACGCAAACTCTACGGAAGTATGTTTGTCGAAGTTAACAACTGACTTTTCGATTCTTTAGAACCTACTTTATCAGACAAACATGACTTATGCGAACTAACCAGTTTGCAATTGACCAAAGTTCTCCAGTAACGAAACAAATTAAAGGATGCATATTAAATACGAACGTCCACTTTGTCCTTAAATACCTCTCGGAAATAACATTATACAACTTAGGGGAGATTTCAATTATCCACAATTATTGTTAATTTGAGCCAACTGATAATGCTAGTTTTGCGGTTACTCCATTTACGGCAATTTTACTTTAATTTTTCGAATACATGCAGCCTGATGTAGAGAAGGGAATATGGGTCATAAATTTTCAGAGGTATAGGAAGAGAAGCTATCATAATAATGGACCTACAAGCACAACGCGGAACCTACACGAGTCTGTGGTGAGGTTGTCAAACATGTGACATGATTCCTCTAAGGCTAAAAGTTTATCAATGGCCTTCATTCTAGACAGAAGGTACTGAGTGAGACAGTCGCTAACCTCAACAGTGACGTGGAATATACTAAGAGAAAAGAACGTTGAAAAGGTCAAAAATTGATAAAAGAAGTCTAAGTCGAGGAAGAACTATGAATGGTATGAATACAGGTAGGCCACCGATTGTGATATACTGCCATCTCAGCTGGCATTTTTAGTCAGCGATTTGAGTGATCACCAGGATTCCATCTGGGCAGACCAAACCTACACACTTTGTGCAATGGAACAGTCAGTTTTTACATTTCGTGACCACGCTTCCGACTGGCTATCAATTGGTCTAACCTAAATTTTGGTGATCTTACTATACAGTGGTATACAGCTGGTATACGGGATAGGTGACCAACGTGAGTAGTTGACTAATTGGTTGCGCATCTCCAGCGTTCCAGAATACGCACCAGTAGACAGTCAGGCCTAGCCTGGTAGTCAGGTGACGTATCATATACTAGTCTTGACGTTCATATGTACGACTGGTGAGCTCCAGCAGAATTTACAGCCAGGTTTACTGCTTCTTCTTAATGTGGGCTAAACGTGGATTCTACCTCAATATAAAATTTTTGGTCGGACCTGAGCAACGCTCAAAGTATAATAATCAAAAGGTCCAACAACCGATCACGGTGCAGTTGATTTTGAAGTTCAACCGGATTTAAATTAACGCCCGATACCACAGTTATCATTGTCGGTAAAGCCCTGCAAATCTCAAAAAATCCTGTTCAGGAGCTAACTGATCACATTTCGCGGTCAGACAGATGTAGTCAATGAAAGTTAGAGTGGAAATGAACAAGTTGAAATTAGAGATTAATGTGTGGTTAAGAGATAAGCAGAAGTGAAGTGGAATGCAACATAAAGAAGAGACATGTCGGCTTAAAACAAGGGAGATTATTACTTGTCTTTGCATACGAAAGATAGGGTTTGTCTGGTCTTCGTGTATTTCAAAATATGCAGTGGTTTTGGACCACCTTAAGATGCCATGCAGTAGATTTTTCGACTTCTTACTATCGTCTTAAAAGCTCTAAAAACAGACGGAATAAATGAAAGCGCTATTTCGACCAGAAAGACCACGCTAAAGACAGGCTAGGAGACAACAATGCGAGTGTAATTTAGAACAGCGTTAGCTGTTTATGCATTTGTTCACGTTTCAGGAATGTGAACGCTGAATATGTTGAGGAACGAAACAACCTTAAAACAGAATTAACTGGCATTCCAATGGCACATTTAAAAGTCGATCACCACTTACCTGTCAAACTAACTCTCAATCGACCAACCACAACAGAACTTCCTGATGTCACTGGCCTTGGAAATGTTGAACCGATTGGATATGAGAGATCCAAATGACTAGAAGGGTGGAAACATATGAACAAGCGTCTGGAGTCAATGACGAACCGGTATTAAGTGCAGAAGACCTTCTATGAGCGTCAAAGTGTTCTTAACATTGAAATAACTGTTAACGTCCGAAATAGTGTTTGCTAAATTTCACTCAGTTATCATTTGGATGATCAGAACTCCCTATCCTTGTTTATTAGTTCTTCAGGTTAATCGCTAGCAACTTTCAATGTATGGCTTATTTTTAACGAGTGTGGTTACACTGGAATTTCTGCTCCTCGAAGGTATGATATGCTGAGCATCCCGAATGTCACGCTGGACTACTTAGGTTGTATAAAATACCGAGACACGTGAACGCTACTTTCGAGTAGCATGTTTGCCAACATTTCGTTCACGAGACACCTCTGATCTTCTGTGATCTAAGCCGATAAATGAGAAAGTAGGTCTGACACAGATTTCATTGTGAGAAAGTAGATACTCACAAAATCCTTTAACGGCGCTGGCAGGGCTCACCGGCTTTCGTTAGAAAAACAAACAGGATGAATACGGTAAGCAAGTAGGCAGCTGATCATCTCAACATTTTCTCTCATCAATAGTGGATTTCACAAAGTCGTTTGAAGTTATGAAAACACAAAGTAAAGAACAATGCTTGTTTTCTGTTTCTGATTGTCGGGCTAATGACAACACAATAGATATGAAACTAATAGCCAGGGTGAGTCAGAAAATATGATACTGGATACTGCGGACTGTGTTTCCATATATTTCGAGCATCACCCACAATTGCTATCACCATTTGGATCCCCTAGACTTTTCAGCCAGCCCGTCTCAAACAGCGACACTATAATCTGAGTGCCTGATAACTGGTACGTAACCCTTGTTCTGACCTGAGTTCGACTGCCTATAGGTTAAGAGGGTTGTATTCGCACAAGCTGCTTCTGGGCGCTAAGGTCAAGGCCGCGCAATCGGATGCTACCAACTTCGCCAGCGGTCAACATTCATAATCTCACCGTATTTGAACGATTTCTAGGCCCTCAGTGAACGACCTGAAAAGCATTGTTTTGGTTGCTATTTGCATGCTCATTGTGTTTTACTTATGCTGATGATCAACCACAAAATACAAGTCTCAGTTGCTACCCTGTTGTTTCTATGACCCAACATGGCATTTTCGAAAAGGTGAAACAGTTCAATAACCCATTCCAATATCAGTAGCCCTTCGTAACAGAAATCAGCCGTGTTCTGGATAGTCCCCAACCACCATGTATGGTGAGGTGAATGTGGGATTCCGAACCGCTTCAGTTTAATTAGGAATGTGTCGTCGATAATCAAAACAACTTCAGAACGACGATCAGCAATCCATCATGGTCGACTGGCAAGTATAGGCGAGGGCAAACAGATAAGTGAGGTTGCCCTCCAGTGTAATACAATAGATTAATGTGAACAGTCATCTTAACTCACCTTGTCCAGTTACTCACATTACGAATCAAGAGACACTTCGGGTTGCATAAACGGTGCAATTAGATTACGTTTTCACTCATGCACATCGAATATCGCACTAATAGCTCACAATGTTGAGATGATCTGCTTGTCTATTTTTCGGTCTAAAAGGTCGTAAGACCGAGACAAGTTACACTGATCGATCATACGAGGAAATCCCAGAGAAGACATGTAACATTTCTAAAATTTCTCGTGCCGCAGCTAGAAATCAGAGATTGGCTGTTTCAAATGTACGCAAGTTTGGAGACTCGCTACATTTTGGAGATGCACAATGATAGAATCCAATTTGCATAGGAAAAATGTAACCAGATCGGGACATGCAGTTTATGAGAACATGGTAGGAAACTCTCCAAATCATTAGTTTTATGCATGAGGAGTTTGGGTGTACTAGTATTCACGATGAATTACGCAAGGTAACCAAGGTAGCCAAATGGACTGAATGGTTCCTACAAATGACAAAAAATTGTTATATAAACTGATTATTCAGAAAGCCCGAACGGAACGATTTAAAGAAGGAAGTGCTGAAATCCATGACACCACGCTTCTTATGCAACTGAGTAATCATTATTAGAGTAAAACTCACGCATTTTTCCAACGGTTCCACGATTCTAGTGGGTCATAAACAAGTTTAAGGAGAAGAATGAGTTTTTCCAACAAATCGGGAAGTTGTCGATTCTCCCATACGGTCTCCACAACCTGTAATCACTAGTTTTAGCGCATCAAAAGACACAAGTGACTTACTTTTTCAAATATCACTTCCAATAACTCGACAAATAGTCCGGTCTGAAGAAATTCAAGTTGTTTCGACTCGATTCTGTAGATTGCAAAATTCAGTTTAGAGACATACTGCCCCTTATGACATACCTACAAACTAGTCCTAATAGTTCCACCAAATCAATAACGCGATCCCATCGTCCAACCTCCAGTCCGTTTCGTAAACACTCTTCTAGAGTTTCCAAAAGTACGGTTACGCAATTTGATGGTAGTGTCAAGGTTGGGGAGGTGAATTCCGTGTTACTGCGAACGAATGATAGAAATTCGCAGTATCAACAATTAGCACGAAATGTAACATTAAATTATCACAGTATCTGAGATAGTTGTGGTGTAGTTGTGCTTGACTGCACCCATCGGCATATTTTAATGGAACTTTACCATTCTAAAAATGTTTTGCTTTTATTACGACCGGGCCTGCTACAACATCACTCACCATTCAGTTGTATGCTCCGTTTTTTGCAACCTATTAGAAAAACCACTTTTGGACTGAACAAGTTGTAGTCGGTTCAAAAACCATGAATTTTGACAAATATTTGATTAGCTGATATTCGTAACGTTCAGTGAACTACAGCTTTGTTGACTAACTAGCGTTTGTCACCGACGCATGTATTCTTCCGGCCTCACATACATGTGAGACAAAAGTGGTAAGCGTTGGTCCGATAGACCCCAAGCTTGACCTGACTAAACAACTAGTCACAATAGCCTATGAGAAACACTCAGGTTAATAATTCAAACCACTTCTTCACCGTAAAAAAAATTCCTAAATTGGTGACAGGTTATACTTTGATTAAACATTAAGCAACTTATGATAGACAGCTTCTTCCAACCTATTTTGTTCCATCTTAACTTTCTTGGATGTGAGGATTTAGTATTTTTGTCTACATATACGGCCGGTATTTCAGAATGCACACAGAAAACAGAAATATAGGATAAAGTATGTGAGTAATCAATCGCCGAGGTTGCCCCCAGTGTTGTCAGCGTTACCAGTTTGGCTGTCATCAGGAAGTGCTGCTTTTTGCCTTTACGTCGATTATTTCCAACAGGACTTTTGAAACTACCACGCTTTGCAAAGCAAGTAGTCCACGATCATAACCGTCTTACCATCAGTAATACGGTGACGTGAATTCAACTCCCTTTTGCATACCACATGCCAACGGCTTGCTGGACTTGACTGTGTTTAGTCACTATCGGCACTGGGTTAAGTTAAGGGAACACCGAAACAGCCAGAGTTCTAATCTAAGTCGTGACAAGGATGTACACTAATGACGAGCTCTAACGAACGTAAGACTAAAGTATGGTGCTTCTCAAGACGGGCTAAGTGAAAAGTTTGAAGAAATGAGATAGCCGCGAACGATTGCGAATGAAGTTTAACATAACTAAACCAAAAGTCCCTACCACTCACCAGTGATCCTGATTTTATTATGAATCTCTCGAACAGAAACTTCAATTGGGGTTCATAACCTGCAAACAACCTTTGCGAATTCACCCCTTCTGAGGAAACCGGTCGCATAATTGTGGACAAGTTTACATTCTCTAATGAACTGGGTGAATTTTAGCTTGAAAATCACAGTAAGAGAGGAGCTACCTCCATAAACACCTACATGTTATATACAACGTCGTAAAACCAGTGACTATTATTTAGACTACCCAGCACATTTTACGGATTGTCGGCAGTGTGGGAAGTTGTTTGATGGATATGGTTTTGGAAAAAACTGCAACACAGATTTTGAAATCGCGTTTTAAACAGTCAACTTTGGGAAGAATGGACCGTACGAAAAAAATGATAAGAACAACAAAATGAATTCAAAGTTATAAAATTATGATTTTGCAAGTGTCAATCATGACGTACAGTATCGTGTGTTCCTTGTCTCATTCGAGTCACGAGAAAGATACAATCAGATAATAATTTGGTGATATGTGTTTGATGAGTGAACACTATGAAGTCAATAGATGGGACCATGGGATCCTGATTAAGGCCCAAAGGACGATGATACACATTTGTCGTTGGACATGCTGTTTGAATTTCCTCGAAGTCGAACTATTTGGCACCCGTGGTATAAGGTCTCGTGGCCCATCAAACATTGCCTGTGCGTTTTCATTTCTGCAGTGTTCGATTTTAACACAGTGTGATTAAAAACAATGTAGTATTCTTACAATGAACCACGTGCGCCCGCTTATTTAGGATCAGTAAGGAATGCACACAAAATTATTGATTGAGCAGAATGCACTTTTATGGAAATATTACAGTCTTGCTGACAAATATATGAGCACACGTAATTTGTCAGACGGTTCTTAGATGGCAAGTTCTCTCTAGCACAAAAACATTTGATTTGAGAGAACCAATTTATCTCGGAAAGAAAACAGCGAACGATTTTCCCAACTCTTTTTTTGAATGTCAAGAAGTATGATGACTAAATGTCGGTTCACCACTAAATATCTGTCCTCTCAATAGAATCGACCAACTTAAGGATCACTCACTAGCGAATGTAACTGTACGTTTAGGTGGGATTACTTTATCGTGCCTAACATCATATCGATGCAACAAGTTTGTCTTCCATTAACGGGTTCTGTATTTCCAACGCTTTTCCATACAAGATGAATTCTGTCGAATGAACAAACCTCAAGCCACGTGCCGCTTTTGAAATGAAACGGCGAAAAAGGCCAACTGAATGAAAAGACTACATCATCGTCAACACAGACAGTAATACATCAGTGGTTCTCATTTATGCTTAACTGCCAGACAACCGTGAAGAAAGAAGTAAACCCTGTACAGAAGGGAAAAGTAAAAAAGAGGGGGAGGGGAAAAGACCTAGCTACAAGAAATAGTTACGTCTATATTCAAACATTCAGCATCAAGGTGTCTACACCCTGCAGACAAACAACCAAACCAAGTGAAAGTGAGGCATCATCAGCAAGACAGCTTTGAATACTCCAAGTCACTGAGAGCACATAATTCACAGACAACTCGACCAAACGACGACAACATTTACGACATTGAGCCCATTTAGATGCCACACAAGCTAACGTCTCCAGCCACCGACTGTATGAGTTGTAAAGTCCCGAGCCCGGGAGGCGCACCCGATCTACAGTGGCCAACAACCCCTTGATGAACGACTTCATTTCTCTACGGCAGGTCATCATCTGACCACCATGCACCCTACGTCAGTCGGTGTGGTTCAGAAAACACAAAGAAGTTTAACTAATAGCAAGCATGAAAGTCGGCGGAGCACAGAGGAGTATAAAGCCCTCATCCCGTGACACCTCTAATCACGGGTGTACAACGACCTTGATTTATAGATTAGTGATATTTTGCAGGATGTGGTTTTGACTCTCGTCCAATTTCCCATAATACTCTAACCATCTGACCGCGCCTGCTAATTCAGATAAGCTATGCGACAGAATACGGTGTGTAACCTATGCATAGGCATTTGTGAAGCGTCCCCATGCCACTGAACCCAATACTGCACAATAAATATGCTTATCGCAATTTGTTTGTGTGCTTCGCAAGTGATCAACGGAACAAAATGGACACGTTTTTCTCATAACAACAGAATTCAATAAATACTACACCAAGCAAGAGCAGCTCAATGCTATCTTTCTGGTTATTAGACAAATTATTCCATTTCATAGGGTTAATCAACATTACATTCACATCCTTATATGGTTAAACATTGCAGGTTAACTATTTCTGCCTCAAGATTAACCTCGGAGCAGCAAAAGTCAATCTCGTAGCTAAAGTCCGGCAACTTTTTGACTAACAGGTTGTCCAAATCCCCATCGGGTACTATCCCTAAGACTGATTTCTTCAAACATGGAACCTATGCAGCAGTTCCCGATGAGAACGTAAACGTCAGTCGGTAGTGTAGTTGGAGTTGAATAAATCCGAATAGGTTGAGCACAGTAAACAGTTTTGGGTTTAAAAACTTCACACTTCAATTGTAATTACATCGCAAACTAATACCCTAAGTTAATCAACAGTCTAGCCGTAGTAACAAATAACAAACACCAACTTAAAATCTTTAATGTTGATCGACACTCAGTAGACCAAAAGCATAACGACTCAATACTACTACTGGCTGAAGTTGGTCTCTGAACCGAATCAAAAATCGCCATTAATTTTGGGTTAAGTTTTGGGCTCAATGTAAAATTGAAAAAAAATCGTGACTCGGGCGGTTGCAGACCCTTATATCTGCCAATGAATATGAAGGAACTTACCCTACAAATGCAAGTAACATAACACAGATGAGACCATTACTATTACACTACTGTCCACCGTTTATCTACTTTTACTTCCATGAATAGACAACCAACCAACATGCCCTCGTTTTCTTTGATTCAGAACTCCAATTATAACAGAATCACATTGGTCCAGGTTGCTGCGGTCTTCTCTCGTTAGGTCGTCACCTTAATCTTTCCTCACTGTATTGGTCAAAATGGATAACTGCAAACGAATACGTATGTACGACATAATCTATCACAGGAACCTCCTCCGGCCAATATGATAACAACGATCGAGGATGACACGAAACAGACGTCAGTTACAATAATTGGGGGACTGACAACCAAGTAAATACGGGCGGCCAATGTTGCATCAAAACACTAAAAAGCGAAAACCTGGCAATATTGTTTAGACAATGGTGCATTCTAAAGATAGTAAAACCATACAAGCTGAAGTCATCTAGTGACAAGCAGTGTAATACCAACTACTGAATGTTTTTATTGTGTACTCACGCTGGTCAAGTCAATCGATGAACAACAAGCGCTTTTGCAATAGTCAGAATATTTCCGAAGACCTGTGTGCAGCAACCACAAAAACTTCACAGATCAACTGGGCAATTACCGTCAGGGATGGATCAACCGAGGTGAAATGTGCAATTATTCCATCCACTTAAAATATTTCTTCCCATTAACAAAGTTCAGTGCCAGGTCAACAGTTGGTTTGTCTGAGCCATAGACAATAAGCAAACTGTGCAAACCGTCTTCTACACCTAACGCCTTTGCCGATGTTGCGGTCCACCGGCGTAAAGTGTACGGTAGATAAATGGTAACCTGATGTGGATCAATTAAGTCAATTTCCAAAGAGTGAGCCACTGTAGATTGGGACAACCTTGTTGGCTGAGGCTTTCGTTGCTCACAGAGTCAGTGACAGGAGACGATAGGTGCGATGGCAGCTAATCGAGTTCAGTGACATGCGTGTTGCCGTAATTTGGCTAAGGGGTTTGTGAAGCAAGTGAACTTAATGTCCGCGGACAGTGAAAGCCGTAAAGTAGCTGTCCTGTTGATGAAGCAATATTTCTGCTTGTAGCCTGGTCATTTGTCTGTTAAATACAATACTTCGATGTTGATTGTTTGATGTCAGAATGGTGTTTTTTATGTCTGCTTTTCCCTATGGTCGTATGGCAGTTAAGCACAATCGTGAGCCAGTGATATATTGCTGTCCATGGTGATTTTGATGAGAATAAGGAGGAAAAGTATGAAACTGTATGAACAAGTATTCAGCTATATTTCCATTTTTTGCTTATTTAGTTTTTATGATTGCGTGCGAACTAAACTACTCATTGAGAAATAGCATGCCGTCGTATTGTTCGCTAACTCTGCAATTTCTTAACCTTTGGTCTATAATTCTCAATCATGAAGGTTGGATAACTTTTCAGACCGGACACGTAATTGCTAGTCAAATCTTCCAAAAGTGTGTCAGAACTACGGGCCAAAATCTGTTAACAGTTATCAGTTTACACATCCTAAACATGATTCACATGACTGCCGCCATCGCATTCACACAGACTTTTCAGCCACTCCACTTCAACAAGGATTGTTAGACTCAAGTTTGGCTCTTTCAAGAACTCGTCATTGGCAACAGTTGGGCAGCCTGTACATTATCCGTAAACATGTCATTTTAATCGTGCTTACTGTGGTTTCAAAGAGGCCATGTCCAATATCGTGACCTTATATAAAACTAACCTGAGTTTAAATTTGATCACAACAACAACAATGTTGTATTGATGAGCTCTAACAAAATAAAAATTAGAGCCGAAGGATCCATTTTCAAACTGATTAGCTGAACATTCTGAGTGCAGAGTTTGTAATATAATAACTGTAATGTATGGCTCATTCCGGCAAAATCTTCAAATATTTATTTGGCATAAAGTTGAAGGATATCAACATTGTTATACAAAATGTATGGTCGAGCAACCTTTCGTTCACTGCTGTTGGTTACGTCCAAGAAGTGATAAGCATTTAGGGCGCTGGCAGACAGAACATTACCATGTCTAGTTAACAGGCATCCCCCCTTTCTAGAGCGTACGTGGCATACGGTTTTCACTGTGCGAACACACGATATAAACAATCAAACTGGGGGTAGGCTGCCGGTGTGTAGACCAGCAAGTGATTACATCACATTATTCAGTCAACAAATGAAGTTAAACTAAAAGCAAGAGTGTGTAGTGACCGGCGATCGTGTGGCTTCCCTAAGGATCCAGGCTGCAACCGTGTTTTCCTGCTTGTTTGTTCTGTACGTATGATTCTGTGTACGCCTGCAACAGTAGGCCTGATACGAACTCAGTGCCACGTTCTTCAGTCGTGCAACTAATTGCACGCAGTGAATGCTTGCCCTATTCCTAACGACTCATTTACTATTCCATTCTTCAAGGTCGTTTAGCCCGAACCTCTTCGAGCGTTGTCTAACACATTTGAGGGTTCCACGCACTTTTCGCTTGGCGCGCTATTGAGTGCCGCCGAGTGGGCTGTAGCCCACCTCGCGCTTCTTTCCTTTCTCCTCTTGGTTGTTGCCGTTGGTCCCAGACTAGGCTAGAACTAACTACTTATCATATTTCCAAATATTGCTGGAAACATACCGTTTGTTTCCAAACCCCACTGCGTTTTCTAGTTCGACGCCTGTTGGGACTACGTTATGATTGCTCCTCAGGAAAGGCGTATTAAATTGTTAGTGGACGAGGGTCCAGCGCATACCCACTTGTCCACTACAAGTGCTTCAGTTTAACCGCACGAATCCGACATGTACTACCTAACTGTTTACGGGCATCCTTGGACGAAGTCCGTGAATCACCTCCTACTGCTGCAACTTTCCGACTGTGAATGTATAACTTTCTACCATTTGATTTCAGCAATTAGCCATAATTTTCTCACCACATATTGAACAATACTGTAGGTGGTAATGCCGACGTAGAAAACTACTAGGGGGATATTAGTGTTGGTTAACATTGAATCTAAAAGACTGCCTACTCACAAGGATGTAACTAACCCGAGGTGGTTCCGTTTTTGTGATTCTACTCTTAAAATTACCGGCCAACTTACCCACAAAAACTGCCCTATCCCCTATCTAGATTTTCTATGCCCTATTTAACACAGTACTTTTGCTTCCTAACACTGCTGAGTTATATTTGCTTGCGCCTTCCTACAATACTACACACGCCTCATGCACAAACCTTTATTTCGTATGGAACTCTAATCTACCTTGCTGTCAGTATGCAGGCTCAACTGAACCACGAAAGTGTCCTGAGCTTCACACACGTTTTTGTGAGAGTAAAAACTTATGTGGAATCGTTTTCATCCAAGTTACATCCGTCTCAGATTAATTACGTCACTCAGTGATATTGTAATCGCACTTAAATAGGATAGACATCTTGTTGTTAGTAATCTTCATGGACTAGGTTCAACCGGATGCGTACAGCCTCAAACTCAACGACAAGTCCCGGAAGTTTGCTGAGCTGCTGCACCTCTAAACAAGCATCCATACGGTCTAAAAGTCTTCAGTGTGTTGGACCATGAGGTACAAAAGTTTATTTTCTATCTTTCATTGTTAAGGCTTAAAGTCACTTCAGCTATTATTCATCGGTGATGTATCGCAAAATCAGTTTGTAAGTACGATATTCGAGAAGTAAACAGCGAAGCTATTCCGGATTTTGACTACATTCCCAGAAATGCACAAGATGAGATACTGGATGACTGACTTTGTTTGGTTGTGCAATCACTTTGGTACGGCCTGCTAAGTTGATTCGTGTTGGTCGTCGCTACTATAACCAGATTGTCTCCACTGAACAATGCCTGAAAACTACTTATCAGACACGAATTCTCTAAGTTATGTTTTAAAAGGAAGGACATTACACTCACTCATGACAGACATTTGATGTTGGTGACCCATTTTCATTCACCCTACTGTCTTGTTTTATTTTATGCATATGCGTCCAAGTTATTTGTCTACTGGTAAAAAGTTGACCCGACGGTAGTCAAGAAGACTTTGGATGTTATTAACAATCGTTACTAATGTGACAACTTTCCGCAAAAATAGGTCTGTTCAGCAACATTGAAACGGACCATTCAGCATACACAGAGGCTACTGTGATTTAGTTTACCAAAAATTGGAGAGTATAATACAGATCTTTACTCAGGCTGGACAAACGTCCACTTCATGCCAGACGTTGTTCCTAATTTTACGACTGAGACTATCAGGGAGATATACAGTCTCAAGGGTATATCACGAGTGTCCTTCAATAAAAACAAGTCACTGCAACTAGTTATTTTTGTTATCTCTGAGGTCCACGTTTGACTATGCACTATTTCTTTTCTGAACACAAAAGATAATCTTTTGTGTGAAAGTGTCCCGTTAGGAAGCAATTAAGTTTCTTCACAAGATTTTTGGACAGCAAACTTGGCTCACAATTAACCCATCGGAGTCGGGTCTTTCAGCTTTCTTAACTATGGCTGCGCGCATTGATAAGCACATTGAATCAACTGTCGAAAGAATTCTAGAGTTGTTGATACTATCATGCAGTCCAGTCAGGTTACAGATAACCATTATAAATATAACCAGCATATAACAGAAATCACGGGACGATAAATAGAGGCAGCTTTCCTGTGGTCTGCAACATTACAGCAGCCACGTTGTTTCTTGAACGAATTTTGGCACTCAAAAAGGAGTCACAGGTGACAAATGAATGTAAAATCCCGATGCATGCAGACGCACGGTTGATGCAATCTAATACGGTTATGAATGACGCAGCTTACCGAGGTCATATTCAAGTTACCTCAGACACAATGCATCAGTTACAAAGTGCAACTCCACGGTGGACACAGAAGCAAGTTTTAATAAACCGGAAACCGATACGTCAAGGGATCGAATCCGAACAAACACAACAATGTCATTCGCAGTTTCGAAAACCTATGTGAAGGCGCATTTCCAGCGAGAAGTATAGACGACCAATATTAGCCAGTATTTAGAAGGAGGTCAACACTATGGAGAACTGCGTCAAATTTCTGTCAGACTAGTCACTATGAGTATAGTACGGGGGCAATTCCACTGTCGACTGCTGAAGATTCTTTTGAGTCCTAAGGCTGTATGCTTAATTTATTAGACTAGCTCAAACTGGTGTTGCGCAAGGCTAGCGAGATCATCTCTGAAGGGCTTGAGAGTCTGCACTTCTGTAATCAACAGTAGAAACCAAAGCTTTCATTCAGTTTGGGTCATGACAGAAAGTTTCACTACTGGAGGAAGTCACATATACTTAAAGTTAAGATGACCAATTTAGTAGATAATACTGGAATGCATACAGTGCTAAAATAATGTACAACCACAACGCATTTCATAGATCGTACTGTGTGACAACTTTACACCGCTGTTTTATATGTGGGATCAGGATCAACGTACCTTGAGGGGACAATAGGTTCGAAAAAAGTGGTGATACAAAATCGATTGAAAGGTTTATAGTCTGCCTTGTACAGGACAGATAAGTGTTTTAATGACGGTTCAAATGGATTGGAGTAAACGTCCAAAAAGACAATATGAAGAACCCACGTGTGTAATTCATTTGCCTGCATATGCCTCACCAGGCGAGAGGAGTACAATAAATAAATTGCCTTATATATGCGGTTCCTTCATACATTCGAAAACTACGGGCAAACCAACACATACCAAGAAAGTGTGGAACTGGTTTTGAAGGAGGACGACGGAGTGCGGAAAAATAACGTGGGCGCTGTGGAACTCGCCAAATGTAAAACTGGTAACATCATCAACGTTACGTTTGACAGAAAATTGGAAACGGAAAATAAGACTGCCCAAAAAGCCCTAAAGCCAGCTTGTCAGCTGCATGCCAGAGTAGCAACGTGGGTGGATGTGGTAATTCTAAATGGCCTCTTTACGATAAAAATGTACCATTCTGCATAAATAGATATGTACTAGAAAGAAAGTCAGATCCGACAAATACAGTTGTTTGGCTAGTCCCCTTCTGAACCATATGTGAACCCACTTCGGACTGTATCAGTTTGAAGGAAAGGAGTGTAGCATATTGTACAGCATTTTGTACAGCATAATTTTCATTGTTTTTCACATTATTCACATTCCTCAAATTCACATGTACACTCGTTTAAATCATGTGAGTTGGTTCAATTAACAATACAAAATTACACTCACAAGGTCGCGAGCCCTGTTTTCTCTCTCTGCGTTCTGTGTCACGTGTGTACGGATTTTGGGAGAGTTAACGGCTAACGGAATCCGCATTTGTTTCAGCACAATTCCAAATTCATCTGTCATCGGAATTATCTCCGTTGTGACTTCTAAAGTTATTTGGGAACTATACGACAGATTGCATCATTTGGATGCTTCATTCCGTGTGGTGGAACTCTAAACGATGCACCTTCATGAACTACTGTGAGTCAGTTATTTGTATTCTTTTACCACTTTCTTGATTTTCTATCCACACGTGAATCGTATATATCGTTTAGATCCACTAAAGGAGCTCTCTGGAGAAAGATGTAAGGTGATACAACGTACTTGTTTACGTTTGTGCACAGGGATCTATTATATTTGCCACATTTTTGTGTGAATAAAAACTCCCAGAATTACTGAAGAATGCAAAAGGATGTTCAATGAAAATTTTTGCAGTATTCCCGGGGTTACTCAGCTTTACCATCGTGACACCAGACAAACGCCATAACGGAGAAGATAGCTAGCCGCAGTTAGTTAGAACCAGTAAGTGGGATGTCTTCCTTGTATCACAAACCTCGGCCAAAAATCCATACTGATCGGCAGGTTATAAGATTTATGAGTCACTGCCCACAAAACTGGTGTATATCGTCCAGGCCGGCTAAATATGGAACTATATTCTGGATTGTCTGTATTACTGTCTCTTCATGCGTTTGAAGTTTTCAAGTGCACTCCGGGAAACCATACAAGGCAGTCATTGATAAAATCAAAGGACGGGCCCACCCTGAATATCACATGGGTATCAGGTGAACGCAGATTCGTCTGTGATAGTTTTTCACTTTGCATAAACTGAGACAGAATTTTCTCAACAAAAATCTAACTATGATAAAACGATATCAAAATAGGTAAGACTACCGCCTCAAATGTGGACTGAATGGAACAAGTCTCTTTCTGAGGGGCATGCACAGAGCAGCCAAATGACCTCAATGTGTGTTAGCACTGCGTTGAGAAACATAACACAGGTTATGGTTTTCGAGTGTTGAATTTATTTTCGAGGCATTTTACTACGGCATATTCTGACAAGGTGTCAAAGGTGATATGAATTTATAACACCAAACTCATCGTTTAAAAGATGAGATTCGAAACCCCAGAAAACGGAATCTTACGTTCTTGAAAACCTTAAAACCCACATGAGATCAGGTGGTAGGAGATAAACTTAGTGGCTTTCTGGTGCACTTTCACTTGATTTTTTCCGCAATAATTTCACACCGTAATGGCCACAGCTAAATGGTCTACTTCTCACTGTTAATCATTTGCAATATATAGCTTACCAATAGATATACTTGTACATATAATACATATAGATATTATAACATTGTAGTATTGTAATGCTGATAGGTATTTATCCTTATAAGGACAAAGTGGCGTTGGCTATAGCTACATGGTCATAGTCTGTGAACGCAGTAACCCAGGCAGCACACAGCCCCATTTTTTATGGGGCAAGGTGGGGCTTTGTATAAAAGTGGGTCCTTCACGGTTAGTACAAGACATTATCCTATGCTGTATTTTTCTTGCAATGTCTCTACCTCTGTTGTTGATGTTAGTGTCTACATGTTATTATGTCTGACTTCTTCGTTTTATTTTAATGAATTAATGGACCATAAATTAGTATGCCCAGTTTGGTTTGACTTAGAACGCGGTAGGTTGTGTTGGTCTGCTCTTCGGCTTTTGCGCAATATTGACTACGGTCAACAGAAAATAAATGATCGCCGTTCGGTGTCACCTATTTACAGGAAATGTAGAAGGTTCATGCAACGTGATTTCGTTTCGTTGCGCTCTGAACAGTATTTTGAACCCCATCCTTTCTAGTGTTCTTCACACCTTCCACTCTCCTCAAGTTCACATGTACACTCGATGTTTAGTCAATATGACTCGAATGAATCAATAATACTAAACCTTCCTCTAAAGGCGCGAGTCCTGCTTTTCTGCGTTTGTTGTCGCTTATGTACTTATTTCTGGAGAGTTAAAGGCTAAGACAGTGGACCATTTATTTCAGCACATCTCCAAATTTATCTGTCGTCACCATTACGTTCGCTTTGAGTCCAAAATCTCTTTGGAGCAACACGACAGATGGCATCCATTGGAAACCTCCGTTCACTGTAGTGGAACCCCAAACAAATCACCTTTACGAACTATTGTGAGTCAGTTGCTTTCGTTCACATCACATTTAGCCTCGTGTTCACACTTAAGCTTCATATACTGATCACATCTACTACAGTCTTTTATACGCGATTTAGTAAATTGTCTCCATTTTCCGATCCTCACCTCGATTCCAGTGATCTGCTTGTCTATCTAGTTACCACCGCTTCTCCCATCACCTGTACAAAACGCATTATTTGTATCGTCGGTGAATGTCTCTGTATTCCTCATGCAACGGACGTGGTTTTTGTGCTTATTTTGCATACCTTCAATAAATAATAGAAAACTATGTTATACGTTACTGGTGTCTTTGCGCAAACATATGTATATAGTAAATATCTGCTTCCTGATTCGTATGCCGCATACCCATTTCCACCAAAGAACTGTGATCTTAACAATATGCGACAGAAATTATGAGCGAGAATGACATGTAGTACATAATACTGTGCATAGTTACATTAATTGTTATTACATTTCTATTCATCACACGTTTCAGATAACTGAAATACGTGTATCTAAGTTACAATTCCGTAAATCAGGTAAGACGGATTATTATCTGTAACTGTGTGTTTCCGTTTGCAAAATGCATCAACGTGTTAACTGTGTTAAATCTAATGTGGCACATCAACCATAAGTTGCTTTCCGAACATTAGTCATCGCTTGTTGCGCAATCACGACAACTATTTGTTTATGCATTTTTTCCACATAAACAGCAATATTATGTTAATCTGCTTCATTGAGGATCCTCATTTACAATATCTCACCCGTTACCTTGCAGATACCCTTCGAAGACAAGCCATCCATATGGACAATGAAGATCAGTGAACGAAGATGTGATTTGCATTGTCAACCAATTGTATGGGAAGAAACCCGTGTACTGATCCGAACAACGGTGTTGTACATTTACGATTATGGACTATAACTGTCCATGCATTTACAACGTTTCATTGTTGTTTGTACTCTTGCATTTTCGGTTCGTCCGATAAATTAGAGAGCAATGCGGATGCGGTAGAACAATTATATAAGATCTAAAAAAATGATGCGTAGTAGTTGGGGGAAAATCGGGTGCGCAGGTGAGCCTTCGCGCAGTAAAACGACTTTGCGGCCAGCCCGAACTTTGCCCCCATGGGTCCCACCGGGGGCCCACCGGTCAAACCCCATTTTTACCCACCGCCAGCCCCCAAAATCCCGCCGGGTTCCCCTAAGGGACCATATGAGGCGTGCAATTTGGGAAGTTGCACAAACCGCACGCAATTGATTATGGCGCTACAGATTTAAAATTACGTATATCGACTGCATCGGTCAAAGGAGTGTCTTATATCGGCCAAATTCCACGCTGTATCCCGCTACATCAAGTTATAATTATATCTTGTAAAGATGCACTCTTTCAAAACCAACAGGAGCGTTTTCGATCATCTTGCATCATCATCTCGATCATCTTCCGCGTTATTAAACGGTCTTCTGAAACTCGTTTTAGAGACTGTAAGTAGTAAGTTACTTTAATTGTCTCGATCAATACAGGTGTAAACTAGCTATCTGGTCGTATACGACGATGTAGCTAGAGCAAACGCCAGATAAACTGAATGTGCTTGTATGGTGGAGCATATTGATTGCTTGTATAACGTATAAATGCAATATAGAAAAACATATGCACTGACTTGTTTATTTCATTTTGTTGGGGAGTTACTTCATAGTTCTCACGCACGATATCGAGAAAAGTTTGCAATGCACCATGAGACTTCTGTGGAAAATTATTCCCCATATCAAACAGTACACATACTTCGTTGCAAAATAAATCCCAACTTAATAATGCATTCACTTCGTCCATTTTACGAATACCGTCAACCAACCGGGTATACCATCTACGTGCGCGAAATCGTGTTACCAGTCTTTGAAAACATTTCGCGATTTGCGAAGTTAACTTTAGTTATATAAACAAACTTTGGTGTGGTCAACACACAGTAGGTGAATCTCTCATCCTGAGAGTTTTCATCGTTTTCGTAACTTCTGGATAATATCCATTTTCAAATATATCACTTTGATTTCTAGCTAGGTGCAAGTGAAAATTTCCTCGTAGGTCATGATTTTCTGAAGTATCGCGGGAAAGAACAAATAATTCACCATATTTTCCCTTTCCCCTTTTTAATAGCTCTAACAAGAACTCGAATAACCAAAATTCGTGTCATTAACTTAAATCCGTTTGTTTTAATCAGTCCATCAGTAAAAGCATTGTAACCCCCGTTGTTTTCAAAATTCGATATTGTAATGCAACTTGGTTCCGTTGTGTTGACGCCATTCTACTCACTTGTTGTGCAGGTCGTGTGCATGTCTTACTGGGCTTTGGTATCATGCTTGTTCCTACTGCCTCCTTTTCAGGACTATCGATGGAACACTTACTTCGGAAGAACGCTGTCTTCCGTTGTCTCCATGTTGCACTCGTTGGTTTACGAATGTAGTTGGTGTGCGGACGCATAACATCCGGCTTCCCTGTAGCAATATAGCTGTTGTTACATATATATATAAATCAACACAAAAATATTAATCCCTGATGAACTGTGCTCACTCTTTATTCTGTTACCTGCTGGTGCCAGTTTGTTCTTAGAACATAGATTATACTGCAGTTTTCCGGACGACTTCCAACAGTCGCGAGTTTTACACTTTCTTAGGATTCCCGGAGCGCCTGAAAGGGTGCATGGAAGATATGGATGCTGTCTACGTTCGTGGGGCCAGCCGAATATACAAAACAATGGTGTGGGATGATAAGGTGGAGTGGTATGATTCCTTGCGAGCTGTCTTGATTCATTATTGGTGTGTGTGGCATGAGATATTTATCATTGTAAGCAGAGGTGTGTTTCGTGTCGACACAGGAAGCCGGAGTAATTACAAACCCCTTTTTCAAAGGTTTTGACGAGATTCTCCTTACCGCATTTTGCTCGTGTTAGCTCTCGGTGAATGCGCCCGCAACACGAGACTATGGAATGAAGAATTCATATGTGTTCAAGCGTAGTGCACCGTCTGACTTAGTTCATAAAATAAAAACTGGACGAGGCATACATGTGTTGAGCGCGAATGATTGTGGACTTGTGAAAGTGATATTCGGGTTCACCGTACTTAATGATCTGGCAAATGAGGAATTAGTACCAAGGTGTCAGAGTAGAGATATTCGAAAATATGGCAGCATGCATGTGTAGTGGAACCAAGAAATGAATCGACAAGGTGAACTATAAACCCGTTTTCTAGGTGTTTTATATAAATATAATAATAATAATAATATAGTTCTCAACGCATTTGTGAGAAGCACGCTCGGGGGTGCGCGATCATGACAGATAATTACATGCGGCACGAATCAACAAATGGATATAAAACAAGAGAAACATGAAACCTGGTGACAAATAAAGACGTTAACAGAAGGAAAATAGTCACAGTTTACAACGTTCGATTTACACATAAGAAAAGAAGATAGTTCGTCTGTTCCACAGGTTTAGTCCAAAAAATGAGATGTTGCGTTAATTTATCTTTTACAGGGTTAAGTAAAGACGATCGCTTGGGGGGGCAACTCGAAATTTGGTTCAGATTTTCTCGCTGTTATTGTCTACGCATTTTTTTGCTCTATTGATGCCCTGTGCATTAAGAATTACATTCGATTATTGTTATTCGTAACCGAATAACATATCTAATCGTTACGCATTGAAACTTTTGAGTTGTATTGTATCAGTTTCGATATCTGTTCTATATTGCGTATCACTTGTTTCTGTTGACAATGACGCGAGTCAGATGTAATAGTGCTGGGACTCAATTGACTGAGATGGCGAACATTTGCGGCCGTTATGGATGCAAAATATCCGTACAAAACGGTATGCAGTGCCACCAGTGAAAGAGATGGTATCACTTCAAATGCACTGGCCTCAATGAACACCAGTAATAACAACTTTCTTCTTCTGCTTTAAACTTTATCTGTATGAGCTGCAGGCTTGACGAAAGTCAAGGCGCCGCTTTGTCGCCAAGTGGTCACACACGCGTCAAGAAAAGTGTAGCGACGCAGAAACCCTGCGACTGTAAATGCGGAGATATCTTTCCTAGCACAATATGTCCTTCTGTTTCTTCCATGGGGATTATGATGGAGCAATACAAGCGGACTCTGTCCGAAATGAAGCTGGAGCTCCAGTCTCTAAATGAATACATAGCGCTTGCCCTCCCTGGTGTTGCGGTCACCAAGACGGCAGTTGCTCTGTCAAATGCACATATAGAAGAGGCAGCGGAGAAAATGAAAGAAAAGGCTCTTAGAGAAAGGAGAGTTGTTTTATGGGGCCTCTTCCCCACCACATCTTCGCCAACCGAACCAGATAAGTCAGTCTTAGCTTCTTCGTTCTCCCTGGACGTTACAAGTCTCGTAAGCGCCAAAACCACCAAAAAGCCACTCGGCCTTTTGGTAACCTTGCCAGCTATGCTGAGTTCGGAGACAGTGGTGGAAAAATCGGAGGATTTGAAATCCACCAACGTCCACCTGAAAGGCGTTTCTTCCGACCGCTCTCGGTAAGAGAGGACTGAACGGGAGCAGCAGACTACTACTAAGTCACGGATCATGGCCGACCGGAAATTACAACTGGAGACTAAGGTCATGGTTTCTGCTCCAGCGGTACCCACTAAGGCCAATACGCCAGTGGTGGAAAGCGAGAACGATGTTTCCGTAGTCGCTATCCCAACGGCCGACGCCCCAAGCAATGGCAAAGTTGTTCAAGGTACCGCACGAATGTCTTTCATCGAGTTACCCACTTCAGAAGCCATCAAGAGGCACCGTAGAAAATTCTTTCTTCCAATAATTCGAAACCATAGGGGCCTTTTGGGGACGCCGCCTGTGAACCAGAAAGCATTTCGCTGGCACACCCCACTAACCACCTATATCAGTGGCTCCGTAAAACCATGCACACTGCCACCCTTCAAACCCTGCATCCGGCAGACGAAGAAGTCAAATGTTCCGTGGGTGAGAACTCTCAAACACCCCCCGAAAAAGCAGAATTTAGCAGGTGTACAGGGGTCGCAAGTTGCGACACCAAAAGTGCTGGTCAAGCGCCCTGTAGGGACGCTGACGTACGCACGAGCAGTGACGACGTGGCCACAGCCTCAAAGGAGGGCCATCAGAGCCACTCGGCAGTACATGCCGAGCCCAGCACCACCACCCTTCTCAATTCTAGGCCTTCTTTTCCAGACTCTTCCCCACACTCTCCTCTCTCTTTTCTCGAGAAGTCAA